>CAJUXJ010000280.1:0-39437 GCA_910589775.1 Avena eriantha
CACCTTATTCGCCAGTTCGTGGATCAAGGTGATATCAAGTTATGCAAGGTACACATGGATGTAAACATTGCAGATCCGTTGACAAAGCCACTTCCACAGCCAAAGCATGAGGCGCCCCTGAGAGCAATGGGCATCAGATGCTCTAGACATGTGATGTCGGAAGATGACTCTAGTGTAAGTGGGAGACTGTTGGGAATATGCCCTAGAGGCAATCATGTATGATGATATTCTGTGTAATCATAAGGTTTGGTCCATGTATGAACGCTGATATGTATCAATCGATATTGATTTCATTGTGGAACTACATATTCATGTTGTTCATACTAATTGTCCTTGGTCATTGAGGTTGTGCCGGACACACAACTTAGGCCAATGTGAAAGTCGACAGATGACTAGGTTCCACTTGTCATGGGTATGGAGATGCTATTCCGACTTACACGGATTCGGCTAAAGAGTTTAGCGAGTCGTATTGACCCATATTGAGATGCAACGGACAAGTCGCCATTTGCATGTCTCAATCAATGTAATCCTTAGACCTGAGGTTATTGCACAGTCCGAGTTGAGGATCTCCGACTTAGGTTTCTGCCAAACGTTGTTCCGTCACTGGCAGTTATAAAGGCGGAGTTCGGGTCGACTGAGAATCAAGCTGCGTGATGTGAATAACCAAGACGGGATTTTGCCCCTCCATCTGGAGAGATATTCTCTAGGCCCTCTCGGAAGATATGATTCGAAAAGCATGGCCATGCGCGTCTCGATTAAGTGTTAACCGAGGAAACTGACTAAGAGTTAGTCGGATGAATCACTTATCTCGGATCGAGAAAGAGAGTCGGACTATTTAAAGGATGACGATCTTTCGCCTATAGTCCGACAAGGTATATCGTGAGGCAAAAGAGACTCAGACGAAAGTCGCATTGGAAAGGTATGTCGTCATGACTTATTGGTACTTGGGAGTTGGCACGTTCTGCTAGGAGCTGCTACCAACTGATCGATCACGAGTGAGACTCAGAATCATGTTCGGGTTACCATGAACCTGTCGGGTCACACACTTAAGAGCGGGAGCAAGTTTGGGTTAGACCCAAACAGGAAACCTATTTCAGTTGAACCCAAATAGATACATGGACTTATTCAGCAAGTGAGACTTGAAGTGGCTAATATAGGCCTTTTTAGGGAATGGGCCACAAGTGAGTGGAGCCCATTTTCACTCCCTATATAAGCTGGGGCATAGGTGCTTAGAGCACAAGGTTAGGTCACTCCATGTGTTGGAAACCCTAGACCCAGTCCGTCCTGTCGCCGCCGTACCGGACCTAGCAGTCCATCGCCGGCGCTCCTCCTCATACGTGTGGATACCGGCGGAAGTGCTGGACGTTCATCAGCACTTCCACGATTGTGAAGAAAGTACGGATCGTGGATTGTGGAACCGAAACGGATCACTAGGATTGCACTGCATCGAGCGACGTGCTTCATCAATTCGCAACTGCGCGTCTAGTGGTAATCCTCGTGGCCTTCTACCTGAGCTGGATCTTTGGGATCACCGCGTAGGGAAAAGTTTTTTTTCTCTACGTGGCCCAACAGGATCAACCAATGTCATTGCATGTGTGTTCTTTCCACAAACCACATATGGATCCACTAGAGTCATTGCATGTGTGTTCTTTTCATAAACCACACATGGATCCACAAATGACATTGCATGTGTATTGTTTCGACAAACCACACATGGATCAACCAATGGCATTGCATGTGTGTTCTTTTCACAGACCACTTATGGATCAAGCAATGTCATTGCATGTGTGTTCTTTCCACACAACCACATATGGATCCACTAGAGTCATTGCATGTGTGTTCTTTTCACAAATCACACATGGATGCACCAATGTCATTGCATGTATGGTCTTTCCACAAACCACATATGTACCCACTAGAGTAATTGCATGTGTGTTTCTTTTCCACAAACTACTTATGGATCACTAGAAGTCATTGAATGTGTGTTCTTTCCACAAACCACATATGTATCCACCAGAGTCATTGCATGTGTGTTCTTTTCCACAAATCATGAATAAACCAATGGCATTGTAGTGTGAACTTTTCACAAACCACACATGGATCAACCAATGGCATTGCATGTGTGTTCTTTTCACAAACCACATATGGATCAACCAATGTCATTGCATGTGTGTTGCTTTGCACAAACCACATATGTACCCACTAGAAGTAATTGCATGTGTGTTCTTTACCACAAACCACATATGGGCCCACTAGTCACTACATGTGTGTTCTTTCCACAACCACATATGGATCAACAAATGTCATTGCATGTGTGTTCTTTCCACAACCAATAAGGATCCATCAATGTGATTGGATGTGTGTTCTTTTCAAAACACATATGGATCCACTAGAGTCATTGCATGTGTGTTCTTTCCACAAACCGCATATGGATCCACTAGAGTAATTGCATGTGTGTTTTTTTCCACAAACCACATGGATCAACCAATGGAATTGCATGTGTGTTCTTTCCACAAACTACATATGGATCAACCAATGTCATTGCATGTGTGTTCTTTTCACAAACCACATATGGATCAACCAATGCCATTACATGTGTGTTCTTTCCAGAGACCACATATGTACCCACTAGAGTATTTGCATGTGTGTTCTTTTGACAAACCACATATGGATCAACCAATGGCATTGCATGTGTGTCACAAACCACATATGGATCAACCAATGTCATTGCATGTATGTTCATGTCATGAAACACACATGGATCCACCAATGTCATTGCATGTGTGTTCTTTCCACCAAACATATGTCCCACTAGAGTAATTGCATGTGTGTTCTTTTCGCAAACCACATATGGATCAACCAATGGCATTGCATGTGTGTTATTGTCACGAACCACATATGAATCAACCAATGCCATTGCATGTGTGTTCTTGTCATGAACCACAATGGAACCACCAATGCCATTGCATGTTTGTTATTTTCACTAAGCACACATGGATCCACCAGAGTTATTGCATGTGTGTTCTTTGCCACAAACACATATTGATCCACTAAAGTCATTGCATGTGTGTTCTTCCACTAACCACATATGGATCAAGAAATGTCATTGCTTGTGTGTTCTTTCCACATACCACATATGGATCCACTAGAGTCATTGCATGTGTGTTCTTTCCACACACCACATATGGATCAACCAATGGCATTGCATGTGTGTTATTTTCACAAACCACAGATGGATCAACCAATGTCATTGCATGTGTGTTCTTTCCACACACCACACATGGATCAACCAATGTAATTGCATTTGTGTTCTTTTCACAAACCACATATGGATCAAGCAATGTCATTGCATGTGTGTTCTTTCCACAAACCAGATATGGATCCACTAGAGTCATTGCATGTGTGTTCTTTTCACAAACCACACATGGATCCACAAATGTCATTGCATGTGTGTTCTTTCCACAAACCACATATGTACCCACTAGAGTAATTTCATGTGTGTTCTTTTCCACAACCACTTATGGATCCACTGGAAGTCATTGAATGTGTGTTTCTTTCGACAAACCACATGTGTATCCACTAGAGTCATTGCATGTGTGTTCTTTTCCACAAACCGCATGGATAAACCAATGGTATTGTATGTGTGTTCTTTTCACAAACCACACAGGATTAACCAATGGCATTGCATGTGTGTTCTTTTCACAAACCCGCATATGGATCAACCAATGTCATTGCTTGTAGCACTACGGTCTGAAAAGACTTTAGCTTCTATGCAACATGCCAATCCCTAGATCGGTTCATTGGCTTACATAGAACACAGATGAATAACAAAGTAACGCCGTGCATCATAAAGTATCGAAATGATCTAGAGTATTCATTTATTACGAAGTGCATATCTCATAGGCTAGCTCAAATACACAAGTAGCAAACCGAAACGGAAACTTATAGTAGACTCCATATTCAAATTGCCCACAAGTGAACAAGTGTCGAGTGGAGTACCCGGCGACTAATACGATCATTCAAAATCGGTATAACCTACAACATGAAACGTAGCAGCCCCAAAGGGTCAATAATGGAATGTATGGCAAGTAGAGCTAAGTAAGGAGACAATATACCTAGCAACTACATGCTTATTTGGCTAAGCGGAGCTTTGGCTAGCTTGCATTTTCTTAAACAGTTTTACCCTACTTTTAAATCAAGTTTGATCACAACAACCCATTAAGTTCACCCATCATATTTTAATAATAAGAAATTGGAATGAGCGAGAACATGTCATAGCCCCCAAAATCCAGCAACTCAATCATCCACTACCGGGGACACACGGCTAAGCACTTAATTTTACACCTGTAGGGGTTTGCACACTTTAACCATATGACTTGGTCGACCCGCTCATACCATGACAACCGCATATTGAGTCATGATAGGGAGAAGCCCAAGAAGAGACAATTCGGGAAGTAGCTCCCCAAGCCCATCCACGCACCGTACCAACCTATCACATTCACTACATCACTGGATACGAAGAGCTCAGGTCGCCACGACCTACTAAGTCCATCCAGCCACCCATAACTCACTGGCATATGACTGTACACGTAAGCTACCAAATCAAGACACTAATAATTTCTCAGAAACCTGGGTGGCCATCCACAAGTGAGATACTTGGGTAAACCATAGACATGGCCCCGGCATTCACGAACCAAGCAATTACCAATTCCATCCAGAGAGTTCATTGATCAAGTTGTTTTAGTTGAGAAAAACATACACGGTACCATAGCATGGTGTAGATGAAGGAAATATGCCCTAGAGGCAATCATAGAGATGATTGTATTTCATGTGTATCCATGAGTTATTATAATGTTCCTTGAATATCCATATACCAGGCAACTTGTATTGATTGGCAATTATGTGAATTGTTTGTGAAACTCTTTACTTGTATGGTTATTTAATAATTGTCCCTAGTCGGAGTTCATGCGAGGACACACGTGAATATTAGACTAGCACATCGATTGGTTAATGACTATGTTTCGCAAGTCATTGACATGGAGATGTCAAACCAATGATGTGGACACATGTTATGAACATGGGGTTGGACTGACCCAACATGAGACTAGCAATAATACTTGCAGCTCTCTCTACACATCGTGTACGTTTTGTCCTTAGACCTGAGATTGTCGCATGTACTTGAGATGTGGATCGACCTACTTTGGGGCTATCAAACACTACTCCGTAACTGGGTAGTTATAAAGGTAGCTTTCGGGTTTGTCCTGATACATGCTGCAAGGCATCGGTCAATCAAGATGGGATTTGCCCCTCTCTACTTGAGAGAGATATCTCTGGGCCCCTCGAGTGATCGGATCCAGAAATGCATGGCCGTGCTACATATGGTTAAGAGTTAACCTAGTAAAGGGATTCTGAATCACAGTATCGAGAAAGAGAGGTCAGCTTAGAGCTAGACCAAATATCGTGAGGCAAAGGGAAAGACATGTACTCAACCTTGTGATGGTTCGTCCGAATGATCTTTATATGCGTTTAGGAGTTGGCACGTCTTGCTAGAGGCCGCTACCAACTATTGACGGAGTAAGTGTACTCGCGTCATGTCTATACGTGTATGAACCTATAGGGTCACACACTTTAGGGGCTGGAAGCCTAATGAGGATTGGATCCGAATTAGACCAGGCTTAGGCTGCTAATGGGCTGCTAATGTAGAAGCCCACCAGGGATGCCTATATAAGAGGGAGTGAGGCGAGCTGAAAAAGTGAGAGCATTCCACCCAGCCGCCACTCCTCTTCCGCCTGTGTTGCACGCGCAGACCTAGCAGTCTGGCGTGTGACGACTTCCACTCCGGACGTGTGGATACCTCGGAGGTGCTGCATCTGTAGCACTTGGACGAGCCGCGCAAAGGGGAGCTGCTCGTGGGACGAGGACGAGGAGGAGACGTAGAACATCTACACTGCCGCAACGTGCTTCATCGAGTTCCGCACCTGCGCGTCTAGCGGTAATCCCGTGATCTATGACAATAGTATTCCTGGTTGACGCGGTAGAAATTTTTGATTTTACGCTAGTGTAGCCTACCCGTTACCCTTCAGTGGTATCAGAGCCGATGCTATTCAGTCATAGGTTCGGGAAGTTTGCATATGGTGATATGTAGATTGATATGAATGATATGATCGTTTGTATGGCGGTGTTTCTGGATTGATCTATGATCTTAATTTCCGTGATCGTGATTCTAAGGTCGTCGAACGACTTACCCCTACCGGTCGGTTTCCGCCATCGGGGTAGACAGTGACACATAAATCCTGCTGAATCACGCGAAGATCAATATGATTGATCGAATCGGGAATTAGATCTGGATCGACGTACCGTGATCAAAGGAGTTTGGTCAAATCGGAACTATGGTCGGTTTATGGTAAATTGGATTTGCCGATCAAAATCCTTAAAGAAAAGGTACCGCGAGGGGCGCTGCCCCTTCGAACCCCGCAGGGAGAGACCCCCTAGACCCCCCTTAGTCGTAGCCCCCTTTTTGTATCTCATTAAGGTTCATAGGTGGTACGATTTCACATGATCCGGTAGAATGCGATTCTATGCACAACTTGTTTTTGCAGGATTTATGTGATCAGTATGGCCCAAAAATGTATGTGATGCATGTATGTATTTTTTCATGACCTGCGTGTCGTGAGTTGGGCAACACGGCTGGAGCCATATGTGTTGTCAATTATTGTAATGGCCTGCGTGCCAACTTGTGATGATCCCAATACCATGTAATTTTGATTACTAGATGTTAGGAGTAATAGCTTGTATTAGTTCTTGGAGAACTCATCACTTGGAGGATGGCTCGCATAGAGCATGAAGATGGAGATCATCATGGTGGACAGGTTCTATGGCGATGGAGATCACCATGAGAAAATGGGCCATACTGTATCACATCTATGTGAATGCTATTCTTATACGTTTTACTACTATGCATGCTTAGATGATAGAAGTAGAACGATCCCTCACAAAGTTTAAGTTAAACCATGCCCTCCCAACCAAACCTTGCACCATCCTATGCCCTGTACAATCGTTGGTGGGTCTATGAAATTAGGGTGCCACGGTTTTCCTTGGCTGGATGGGTTTGTATCGGATACCTACACGCATAAGGGTTGGTGAGCTTAACAAGGTCATCTTAACAGTTAAGGACCTTGGGGCATAAAGGTTGGGCGCCTAGGTTTGACATAGAGATGTCACCCAACAACAAGAGTCATATGTGATATGATTAGCAAAGGTTGCTTACCGATTTACCTTGTCTTCTAGCAGTGATGCTAAAGCTCACTAGTCGACTTGTTAATTGTGGATCTTGAATCACTTAGTATCAATAGAGGGATGTTGATTTAAGTGGGAGTATATGCTATTAAATTGTTTAATATGTTTTACTCTTTCATGGTTACATGGCTTAGTATTTTGCATATTTTTTTGTTGTAGATCAATGGCACCGAACAATTCATCACCTTTTGCTTTGCGTTCGATTCTTGAAAAGGATAAAATAAATGGAACAAACTATTCGGACTGGGTCCGTAACCTGAGAATTGTTCTCAGGGCTGAGAAAAAGGAAACTGTTCTGGATACCCCAATCCCGGATGAACCTGCTGATAATGCAACTGCTACCCTTAAGAATGCCTACAAGAAAGCATGTGATGAATCTCTTGAGGTCAGTTGTCTTATGCTTGCATGCATGGAACCTGATCTTCAAAAACAGTTTGAGGATCAGGAAGCGTACGATATGATCGTTGCGCTTAAGGACATGTTCCAGACTCAGGCTAGGACTGAGAGGTACAATGTCGCTAAGTCCTTTGTGGAATGCAAGCTGGCAGAGGGAGCAGCTGTAGGCCCCCATGTGATCAAAATGGTTGGTTACAGTCAGACTTTGGAAAAGCTTGGTTTTCCATTAGGCCAAGAGTTGGCCACTGACTTCATTTTGGCATCTCTTCCATCTAGCTATGGGCATTTCATTTCGAACTACCATATGCATGGGGTGGAGAGGGGCCTTAATGAATTATGTGGGATGCTGAAAACAGCAGAATGTGACATTAAGAAGTGTGCAGGGCATAGCCATGTGATGGCTGTGCAGAACAAGCCTAGCTTCAAGAAAAAGGGCACTTCTTGGCAGAAGAAGAAGGGCAAGGCTAAGGATACGATCCCTAAGCCAAACCCTGCACCCAAGCAAAAGGCTGGTCCTGCAGGAGACACTGAGTGTTTCTTTTGTCACGAATATGGCCACTGGAAGAGAAACTGCAGCAAGTACCAGGCTTCTTTGAAGAAAAGTGGAAGTAAGAGTACTTCCCACTCAGGTACACTTGTTGTAAATGTTGTGGACATTTTTCTCGCAGATTCTTATGTTAACTCTTGGGTATTTGATACCGGATCGGTTGCTCATATTTGGAATTCGATGCAGGGGCTAATAAGGACTAGAGAAGTGCAAAAGGCGAAGTGGATTTTCGCGTCGGAAATAAAGCAAGGGTTGCTGCATTGTTCGTCGGCGTCATGCAACTTCACCTTCCGTCAGGATTTATCATGGAGTTGAATAATTGTTATTACATTCCTAGTATGGGTCGAAACATTTTATCACCTTCATGTTTGATGAGGGATGGTTATTCATTCACGAGTACAAACAATGGTTGTGTAATCTCTAAGAATGCTATGTTTGTGGCTGATGCTCCCATTGTGAATGGGTTATTTATTTTAAATCTTGATAATGCATGTGTTTACAATGTTAGTGCTAAAAGGCTTCGGCCAAATGATTTGAGTCCTACCTATCTATGGCATTGTCGTTTGGGGCATATAAGTGAAAAGCGCATGAAGAAGCTCCATGGTGATGGTCTTCTAACTTCGTTTGATTTTGAATCATACGAGACATGTCAAGCTTGTTTACTTGGAAAGATGACCAAGACGCCTTTTACGGGGTTTCCCGAGAGAGCGACAAACTTGTTGGAACTCATACATACTGATGTATGTGGACCAATGAGCACGACAGCCAGAGGAGGATATCACTACTTCATTACTTTCACTGATGATTTCAGTAGATATGGCTATGTCTACTTGATGAAGCATAAGTCTGAAACTTTTGAAAAGTTCCAAGAGTTTCAAAATGAGGTAGAGAATCAACGTGGCAAGAAAATAAAGGCCTTGCGATCTGATCGCGGAGGTGAATATTTGAGTCACGAGTTTAGCAATCATCTTAAGAGTTGCGGAATTGTTCCACAGCTCACGCCGCCCGGAACGCCTCAAAGAAACGGGGTCTCTGAACGGCGTAATCGAACTTTGTTGGACATGGTTCGATCGATGATGAGCCAGTCAGATTTACCATTATCATTTTGGGGTTACGCGCTAGAAACAGCAGCTTTCACACTAAATAGGGTACCATCTAAATCCGTAGTTAAGACACCATATGAGATGTGGACTGGAAAGAATCCCAGTTTGTCTTTTCTAAAGATTTGGGGTTGTGATGCATTTGTCAAGCGACTTCAGTCGGACAAGCTAACACCCAAATCGGATAAGTGCATTTTTGTGGGATACCCAAGGGAAACCTTAGGGTATTACTTCTACAACCGAGAAGAGGGCAAAGTGTTTGTCGCTCGTAGCGGTGTTTTCCTAGAGAAAGAGTTTCTCACAAAGGGAACGAGTGGAAGGTCGGTGCGACTTGAAGAAGTTCAAGATGAGCCAGTCGAGGATGCTTCTACGAGTGATGCTATTGTAGCAGAACAAGTTGAGGAACCCGTGGCAATAGAAGCACCACAACCACGAAGGTCGGCGAGGCTCCGCGAAGCGCGAGAGTTATTATTGTTAGACAATGATGAGCCTGCGACCTATGCAGAAGCGATGGTGGACCCAGACTCTGAGAAATGGCTGATTGCCATGAGATCCGAGATAGAGTCCATGGGAGACAATCAAGTTTGGAACTTGGTTGACCTGCCTGATGGTTTTAAAGCCATCGAGTGCAAGTGGATCTATAAGAAGAAGATTGATATGGATGGAAATGTTCACATCCATAAAGCTCGACTTGTTGCAAAAGGTTTTCGACAAGTTCAAGGAGTTGACTACGACGAGACTTTCTCGCCCGTAGCGATGCTTAAATCTATACTGATCATTCTAGCCATTGCTGCACATTTCGATTATGAGATATGGCAGATGGACGTCGAGACGGCTTTCTTAAATGGAATCCTTTCTGAGGACGTGTATATGATGCAGCCCGAAGGTTTTGTCGATCCAAACAATGCTGGAAAGGTATGCAAACTTCAAAAGTCTATTTATGGGCTGAAGCAAGCATCTCGGAGTTGGAACATTCGATTTGATGAAGTTGTAAAGGAGTTTGGCTTCACCAAAAACGAACAAGAACCTTGTGTGTATAAGAAAGAAAATGGGAAATCACTTGTGTTTCTAATCTTATATGTGGATGACATATTATTGATTGGAAATGACATTCCTATGCTCGAGTCTGTTAAGACCTCATTGAAAAATAGTTTTTCTATGAAGGACTTGGGAGAAGTGGCATATATTCTGGGTATCAAGATCTATAGAGATAGATCAAGGAGGCTAATTGGATTAAGCCAGAGTACGTACATTGACAAAGTGTTGAAACGGTTCAGCATGGAAGAGGCTAAGAAGGGGTTCTTGCCCATGTCTCACGGCATTAAACTCAGCAAGACTCAGTGTCCTTCGACCACTAATGAGCGAGAACGCATGAGTAGGGTTCCATATGCTTCGGCTATTGGATCCATCATGTATGCAATGACATGTACTCGCCCAGATGTTTCCTATGCTCTAAGTGTTACGAGCAGATACCAGGCTGATCCAGGTGAGATTCACTGGACAGCGGTAAAGAATATCCTTAAGTACTTGAGAAGGACTAAGGATATGTTCCTAGTTTATGGAGGTGAGGTTGAACTCAGTGTAAAGGGTTACACAGATGCGAGTTACCTTAATGACTCAGACGAATCGAAATCGCAATCAGGTTATGTGTTTGTCATGAATGGTGGTGCTGTGAGCTGGAAAAGTTCCAAGCAAGATACAGTGGCCTCCTCTTCAACAGAAGCTGAATATATTGCTGCCTCGGAGGCTGCAAAGGAAGCTGTTTGGATTAGGAATTTCCTGATCGCTCTTGGTGTGGTTCAGGGCTCGTCCAATCCCTTGGACGTTTATTGTGACAACAATGGTGCTATTGCACAAGCCAAAGAACCTAGACAGCACCAGAAGAACAAACATATTCGCATGCGCTACCATCTGATTCGTGAGTTCATTGATGAAGGTAGTGTCATGTTATGCAAAATACATACGGACTCAAATGTTGCTGATCCCTTGACTAAGCCACTCCCGCAGCCTGCGCATGAAGCGCACACAAGAGCAATAGGTATTAGATACTGTCTAGATTGACTCTAGTGCAAGTGGGAGACTGAAGGAAATATGCCCTAGAGGCAATCATAGAGATGATTGTATTTCATGTGTATCCATGAGTTATTATAATGTTCCTTGAATATCCATATACCAGGCAACTTGTATTGATTGGCAATTATGTGAATTGTTTGTGAAACTCTTTACTTGTATGGTTATTTAATAATTGTCCCTAGTCGGAGTTCATGCGAGGACACACGTGAATATTAGACTAGCACATCGATTGGTTAATGACTATGTTTCGCAAGTCATTGACATGGAGATGTCAAACCAATGATGTGGACACATGTTATGAACATGGGGTTGGACTGACCCAACATGAGACTAGCAATAATACTTGCAGCTCTCTCTACACATCGTGTACGTTTTGTCCTTAGACCTGAGATTGTCGCATGTACTTGAGATGTGGATCGACCTACTTTGGGGCTATCAAACACTACTCCGTAACTGGGTAGTTATAAAGGTAGCTTTCGGGTTTGTCCTGATACATGCTGCAAGGCATCGGTCAATCAAGATGGGATTTGCCCCTCTCTACTTGAGAGAGATATCTCTGGGCCCCTCGAGTGATCGGATCCAGAAATGCATGGCCGTGCTACATATGGTTAAGAGTTAACCTAGTAAAGGGATTCTGAATCACAGTATTGAGAAAGAGAGGTCAGCTTAGAGCTAGACCAAATATCGTGAGGCAAAGGGAAAGACATGTACTCAACCTTGTGATGGTTCGTCCGAATGATCTTTATATGCGTTTAGGAGTTGGAACGTCTTGCTAGAGGCCGCTACCAACTATTGACGGAGTAAGTGTACTCGCGTCATGTCTATACGTGTATGAACCTATAGGGTCACACACTTTAGGGGCTGGAAGCCTAATGAGGATTGGATCCGAATTAGACCAGGCTTAGGCTGCTAATGGGCTGCTAATGTAGAAGCCCACCAGGGATGCCTATATAAGAGGGAGTGAGGCGAGCTGAAAAAGTGAGAGCATTCCACCCAGCCGCCACTCCTCTTCCGCCTGTGTTGCACGCGCAGACCTAGCAGTCTGGCGTGTGACGACTTCCACTCCGGACGTGTGGATACCTCGGAGGTGCTGCATCTGTAGCACTTGGACGAGCCGCGCAAAGGGGAGCTGCTCGTGGGACGAGGACGAGGAGGAGACGTAGAACATCTACACTGCCGCAACGTGCTTCATCGAGTTCCACACCTGCGCGTCTAGCGGTAATCCCGTGATCTATGACAATAGTATTCCTGGTTGACGCGGTAGAAATTTTTGATTTTACGCTAGTGTAGCCTACCCGTTACCCTTCAGTAGACCCTTCCCTCGTCGAGATAGCATGGCTAAGCTCAACTAGCATACGACGGCTCAACTATAAGTGGCTCCTACCAAGATACATAGGACATAGCATAGCGATAGTAATTCCTACTCATGCATCTACAAGAAATACACTGCACATGCAGTAGGAAAATAGTAGGACACTTCATGATCAAAATAGCATCTACTTGCCTTGGTAGTTGTTGGAGTCGTTCACACACTCGTTGTAATCGCAGACGTTGCACTCCTCGCAATCTATCGATCAAACAATTGCAAACAACATAAACAACCATAAACGAGTGCACAAATGCATGCATGACGATTTAAACATGGATTAGAGATTTAGTTCAGTCCATAGGACAATGTTATATCACATGATGCATGCATAAGTGTTTTAATGCAATAAAGTATTTGTTATTCAATTTCAATCGCCAAAAGAGTGGTTTTAATTTAACTATTGTAGCTTCTGTACTAGTTGCCGAATTAAATTTGTATCTGAACTGTAGTGGATAGAGGGATTTAATACGAACCAGTAGCAATTGGATTCACCCTAATCGGAGTTATAGATCTTTTTCTAGGATTTATTTAGTATTTAAAGGAGTTTAATTAATCTAAGCAGATCATACAGACAACAGACAAACCTAAATACAGATCTGAAAACTACGCAAGATTATGAACTCAGGGACATATTACTCATATATTTCGGATCTGTAGATTATTTACTATGAATTTAATGATTTAAAATGCCATTAATACTAATTAATCATTCGCCAGTAATCTATACAGCAAAACCCGGATCTAAACATATATTATTAAACTTCATGTAATTATATTCAATTTGATATATTATACGCAAATTTTGGCCAAGGTATGACATTTCTATGAATTTTTGAAGTTGGATCTATTTTCTGCAATTTAAAGTTTTTAATCAATTTCTTTTACCGCGTCAGCGCTGACTCGCTGAGTCAGCGCTGACTGTGTTAAGTGGTCGCCACGTGGCGGCACGGTACTGGACCATACCGTTTCGGCGGGGGGTTTTAATCTAGGCCGCTGGCCTCAGATCGGACGGCCAGGGGGGCGAGGCGGCGGCTTACCGGCGGATAGCGGTCGGCGACAGGCGGCGGCGCGACGGTGGTCGGCGGCGAGGTCTAGGTGGTCGACGGCAACGGCGAAGTGGCGGACGGTGTTCCGCTCCTCCTCGCGGACAGCTTCCTAGCCACGGCGTCGGTCGTCTGCTCCTCGAGCTCCAGCGAACGACGGTTGGACGTCTCGGCTCCGGCGGAACTCCGACGAGCAATCGCCGGTGTTTGGCTGCGAAACAGAGGGGGGAAAAGGCACTGGGTGAGGCTGCGGTCCAAGGTGGTCATGAAGAAGGCAAAGGGGAGGCGACGGGAGGCTCGGAACCGTCGGTGGCGAGCTCTCGAGATGGCGTTGGTTCGAGCTCGAAATCCGAGCTCGATCTAGGGTTTTGGGCGGCGATTTCAAGGGGAAAAGGCGGCGGTGGCGCGGCTTATATGGGAGCGGAGTCTTGGGCGAGGGGGTGGTCGAATTCGGCGTGGATTCGGCGATTTTCTCGGAGGTAGTTTCGTGCCTGGGACGAACACGGCGGCGGCAGCGTCCATGTCGGCCATGACGGGGCTGACGGGCGGGCCCCGCCTGTCGACGGGAAGAGGTGGCGCGCGGGCTGGCGCAGGCGGCTGGCGGCTGCGCTGGCAGGCCGGCCCAGTGGCGGCGGCTACTGCGCGCTGCACGGGGGGAGGGCGAGCGGTTGGTAGGGGCTAGGCGGCTAGGTGGGCCGGGCCAGGGGGTTCGGCCGGGGCTGGTTATTTTTTTTGTTCTTTTTCCTTTTCTTCTTTCCTTCATATCTTTTTCGTTTCAACTCCAAATGAGTTCAAATTTGTTTTCAAAATTTTCTAAATTTCAATAGATCATCTTAGGCTAAGCTTTAGTAGGGATTGTTGACTTTTCAAGAATGGTTTTAATTAAAGCCTTTTTAATTCCCTTTAGGAAAATGTGGCACACAGGATTTGGTTTGCTACAGACTTCGAAATCCTTGCAAATTTTCTTTATGGATGCAATGCGATGTTCATGAATGACATGCAAATGCAGAAATTCTTTTCTAATCCCATTTTCTAAACCTTGGGATGTGACAGACTAACCCCCTTAAGATGAATCTCGTCCCGAGATTCGAAAAGGCTAGCAAGGTTCAGGTGGTGTTATCGAGGATAACCCCCTTAAGAGAAGTGTGTTTGGTATCTCCTTTAGAACCATTGGGCTATATTTGACTTCCTTCCTTCCAAGTATGAGCATAATATCCATCTATCAGACCTTGATTCTTAACCTTCCGTTTATGCTATAGCTTTTACCCAGCCAATGAGACCAATATAGACGAGCTAGTGGGAGAAACAATGATCCCATGCTCTAGGGTATGAGGGTGCCATGATGTGCTAGCCATCAGTTCTTTCCCAATGAACTTTCTTTAACCATTCCACTAAGCAGTTCTACATGTAACTCCTCTTATCCATGAATGCTTTGATATGAATGAATAGTAGTGCTTGAATTTACGAGTGCGATGTAAGTATTAACCCGGGACTTCCTAGTCACGAAGCCTGGATCGTTGAACACTTCCTTGATGTTCACATGGTTCATGGTTGCTTTCTCGGTTGAGTTGGGCTTGGTTCCATCATTTGCCTTAGGACAGTTATTAGCATAGTGTCCCATCTTCTTGCACCTCAAGCATTCCACGTTGCTGAGATCTCAATTTCCAGTGCGGTGGTGGCCGTTTCCACCATTGTTGTGCCCATTCGTCCCAGTGTGGTTGTGTCCGTTGCCTCCATTTTTGTGATGTCTAGAGCTTCCATTACCCTCATGGTGATTACGCTTATGGTGTGACCCTGAGTTGTGATTGCCGTTGTACCTCCTCTTGCGTGTTTCAGCTTGGCCATGCTTTCCTTCTAGAATTCTAGCCTTGTCCATCAGAGTCTGGAAATCAGGTTCATGCACAATAGAAAGCTGGACTGAGAGCTCATCATTCAGACCATCAAGGAACCTCTCTCTCCTCTTAGCACCGAGTCCACATCATCTGGCGCATAGCGAGATAGGTTAACGAATTCCTCTATGTATTCAGACACATTGCGGTGACTCTGGCGCAGGCTATGGAACTCTCTCTGCTTCAGGCTCATAGTTCCAGTAGAGACGTGGTGAGTCTTGAATCCTTCTTCAAACATCTCCCAGGTCACAGTAGCAATGGGGTCGGTGATCTGGAAAGTATCCCACCAAGAAGCAGCTGGTCCTTCCAACAGATGAGCAGCGAACCTCACCTTCTCAGCATCGGTGCACTCAACTGCCACCAAGTCCTTGTTCACCAAGCGTAGCCAATCCAGTGCAACCATTGGCTCTGGTGGAGTAGAGAACTTGACTGGCCTCAACCTCAGAAATCGAGCAAGACCATCCACTTGCGGAGGCGGGTTGTTGTTGTTGTTCATCTGCTGAGTCAGAGCTTGCATCAACTGGGTCTGTGCATCCATAATTTGTTGCATGCCAGGGGGCATGTCATTGGCGTGTCTCGGCGGCATCTGCGGTTCAGAATAGGGAAGTTTAGAAATAGAGCACTAGGGAAGTAATCATACCCATAGTTATATGAAGCAATCAATTTACACACAAGCAACAACCATTGCAAACAACACTCCAGACCAAAATAAATTTTTTTTAATGTTCCAGAAGCTTCCTTTAACAGTATTTCATCCATCTAATAGCTTACTTATGTCCACAATTCAATTAGGGGTGATCCTACAATCTTTGTAGCAATAGAAAGAATCTGTCCAGAAACTAATGTTGGGTTCACGGATTTTTCCGAGCACCTTAAACTCATCAGGATTTTTAGAAAAAATTTGTGCCTATTTTGAAGAAAATTTCGGTCTAGATCCTAGAATATGAGCCCCATCCGAGTTACCAGCACGGAACTAAAATTTGCGCGGTAAAAAGTATCAGGCAGAAAACTGCAGCGAGAATTACCACGAGTTGACATATATTTCATTTACTAAACCATTATCTTATCTCACGAAAACTGCTTGAACTTTATAGTATTAAAATAAGGAACCTAAGGAAGTCAAATTTACTATTACATAAGCCTTTTGCATGATCGATTGCTAAACTTAACGATATCCTAGCGAAGTCTACTTGGTGCCTAAATCCTTCTTCTTGAAGCAGCGAGGAAACTCCGGGAACTTGGTGCACTTGCGCTTCTTCTTCCCACAAGAGGTTGGGGTATACTCCTCTTCCAAATTCTCATCACTTGTGGCTCCAATCTCCCTCTCCATGGGTTCTTCCTCCTGTGCATTGGCTTCACCTTCATCACGTCCATCATCATCGTCGTCATCATCACTATCATCGTCATCGTCGTCATCATCGTTGGGATTATTGAGTCGAGCTCGGAGTCCAGCGATGATGGCGTCCTTGGTCTAAATGATGTCTTCCTTCGCTTTGACAGTGGCCCGGGCTTGATAGTACTTCTCCATCATCTCTTGTAGCGCTTCCTGCATCCGGACGGTGTGTATCTCCAAATCCTCCATTTGCTTTGGAAAGCATCCCATCTCATTCCTATCTCCAAGCGTGATCATGGCGTCTCCATCTCCATTGCGCTTCCCAAACTTGAGAAAGATGCAATTCTCATTCAGCTTTTGTTGGTGAGTATTGCACATACGAGACAGGGCATCGTGCATGCAAATATCCACTCCTTCTTCCCAATTGTGGTACACTCCTCCATATCACGTTTCTTCGGAGTCCTCCACTGATGGATCCCTGGCAATGATGGTGTGGATCTCCATGCGCACATCTCCACTATCTTGGGGGTTCACCTTTCTTCCTTTGAACATGGGATGAGGCGAGCGTAGCAAGAGGGCAAGCCTTCCCAATTGCTTCCCGAAGATCCTGTCGGACTTCTCTCCGGCATACTCCACATGAGTGAACTCTCCCATCTAGACATGTAAAGGAAAGAGTGAGATTAGCATTGATAAGAAGTACTAGATAGAAAAACATGAGAAGGAATAGAAAGTGTTTGGTTAAATTCCTAATCCAGTTCTAGGTCACGATCCTACAGTCAACACACGTGCTCTGATACCATCTGTAGCACTACGGTCTGAAAAGACTGTAGCTTCTATGCAACATGCCAATCCTTGGATCGGTTCATTGGCTTACATAGAACATAGATGAATAACAAAGTAACGCCGTGCATCATAAAGTATCGAAATGATCTAGAGTATTCATTTATTACAAAGTGCATAGCTCATAGGCTAGCTCAAATACACAAGTAGCAAGCGGAAACGCAAACTTATAGTAGACTCCATCTTCAAATTTCCCACAAGTGAACAACTGTCAAGTGGAGTACCGCGACCTAATACGATCATTCGGAATCGGTATAACCTGCAACATGAAACGTAGCAGCCCCGAAGGGTCAATACATGGAATGTATGGCAAGTAGAGCTAAGTAAGGAGACAATATACCTAGCAACTACATGCTTATTTGGCTAAGTGGGGCTTTGGCTAGCTTGCATTTTCTTAAACAGTTTTACCCTACTTTTAAATCAATTTTGATCACAACAACCCATTAAGTTCACCCATCATCTTTTAGTAATTAGAAATTGGAATGGGCAAGAACATGTCATAGCCCCCAAAATCCAGCAACTCAATCGTCCATTACTGGGGACACGGCTAAGCACTTAGTTTTACACCCTGCAGGGGTTTGCACACTTTACCCATATGACTTGGTCGACCCGCTCGTACCATGACACGCATATTGAGTCATGATAGGGAGAAGCCCAAGAAGAGAAAATTCGAGAAGTAGCTCCCAAAGCCCATCCACGCACCGTACCAACCTATCACATTCACTACATCACTGGATACGAAGAGCTCGGGTTGCCACGACCTACTAAGTCCATCCACCCACCCATAACTCACTGGCATATGACTGTACACGTAAGCTACCAAATCAAGACACTAATAATTTCTCAGAAACCTGGGTGGCCATCCACAAGTGAGCTACTTGGGTAAACCATAGACATGGCCCCGGCATTCACGAACCAAGCAATTACCAATTCCATCCAGAGAGTTCATTGATCAAGTTGTTTTAGTTGAGAAAAACATACACGGTACCATAGCATGGTGTAGACCCTTCCCTCGTCGAGATAGCATGGCTAAGCTCAACTAGCATACGACGGCTCAACTATAAGTGGCTCCTACCAAGATACATAGGACATAGCATAGCGATAGTAATTCCTACTCATGCATCTACAAGAAATACACTACACATGCAGTAGGAAAATGGTAGGACAATTCATGATGAAAATAGCATCTACTTGCCTTGGTAGTTACTGGAGTCATTCACACACTCGTTGCAATCGCAGACGTTGCACTCCTCGCAATCTATCAATCAAACAATTGCAAACAACATAAACAACCATAAACGAGTGCACAAATGCATGCATGAAGATTTAAACATGGATTAGAGATTTAGTTCAGTCCATAGGACAATGTTATATCAAATGATGCATGCATAAGTGTTTAATGCAATAAAGTATTTGTTATTCAATTTCAATCGCCAAAAGAGGGGTTTTAACTTAACTGTTGTAGCTTCTGTACTAGTTGCCGAATTAAATTTGTATCTGAACTGTAGTGGATAGAGGGCTTTAATATGAACCAATAGCAATTGGATTCACCCTAATCGGTGTTATAGATCTTTTTCTAGGATTTATTTAGTGTTTAAAGGAGTTTTATTAATCTAAGCAGATAGTACATATAACATACAAAACTAAATACAGATCTTAAAACTACGCAAGATTATGAACTTAGGGACATATTACTCATATTTTTTGGATCTGTAGATTATTTACTATGAATTTAATAACTTAAAGGATATTAATACTAATTAATCATTCTCCAGTAATCTACAGAGAAAAACCTAGATCTAAACATATATTATTGAACTTCATGTAATTATCTTCAATTTGATATATTATACGCAAATTTTGGCCAAGGTATGAATTTTCTATGAATTTTTTAAGTTGGATCTATTTTCTGCAATTTAAAGTTTTTAATCAATTTCTTTTACTGCGTCAGCGCTGACTGGGTTAAGTGGTCGCCACGTGGCGGCACGGTACTGGCCCGTACTGTTTCGGCGGGGGGTTTTAATCTGGGCCCCTCGCCTCAGATCGGACGGCCAGGGGTGCGGGGCGGCGTCTTACCGGCGGATGGCAGTCGACGACGGGCGGCGGCGGCGACGGCGATGTGGCGGACGGCGTTCCGCTCCTCCTCACAGATAGCTTCCCGGCCACAGCGTCAGTCGTCTCCTCCTCGAGCTCCAGCGAACGACGGCTGGACGTCTTGGCTCCGGCGGAACTCCGAGGAGCAATCGCCGGTGTTTGGCTGCGAAACAGAGGAGGAAAAGGCACTGGGTGAGGCTATGGTCAAAGGGGAGGCGAGGAACCGTCGGCGGCGAGCTCGAGAGACGGTGGCGATGGCGGTGGTTCGAGCTCGAAATCCGAGCTCGAGCTAGGGTTTTGGGCGGTAATTTCGAGGGGAAAAAGGTGGCGGTGGCGCGGCTTATAGGCGGAGTCTTGGGCGAGGGCACGGCTTATATGGTGGCGGTAATTTCAACTCAAAAATGAGTTCAAATTTGTTTTCAAAATTTTCTAAATTTTAATAGATCATCTTAGGCTAAGCTTTAGTAGGGCTTCTTGACTTTTCTAGAATGGTTTTAATTGAAGCCTATTTAATTCCCTTTAGGAAAATGTGGCAAACAGGGTTTGCTTTGCTACAGACTTTGAAATCCTTGCAAATTTTCTTTATGGATGCAATGCGATGTTCATGAATGACATGCAAATGCAGAAATTCTTTTCTAATCCCAATTTATAAACCTTGGGATGTGACATTGCATGTGTGTTCTTTCCACAAACCACATATGTACCCACTAGAATAATTGCATGTGTGTTCTTTTCCACAAACCACATATGGGTCCACTAGAGTCATTGCATGTGTGTTCTTTCCACAAACCAAATATGGATCCACCAATGTCAATGCATGTGTGTTCTTTTCAAAGCCACATATGGATCCACCAGTGTAGCATCCCATATGTCTAACATATGTAATGCTACATGGTCTAGTAATATAATTGATACTACCTACATATAATTGTTGCATCATAATTATATCATGCTCATGTCATCATGCCACCTTGCATTTGAGCATCATATAAAACCCTTTCTTCTGGTTCTTATCTCATATGCATTATTATATTGTATTTGCCTCTTGATATATTGTATTTGGTTCTTGATAAATGCTTGATGCCCAAGTTGAGTTGGGGGCATATCTTTTATTCAACTCCATCACCTTCCTTTGTCACCACCTTATAATTCCACCATCCTAATTACCCATGAGCTTTTACTTTTTCTTTGGCATTTAAATCTAGCTCATGTGGGTTGGGATGGATCCACTTCTACTTTCCATATGCCCTCACACTAGCATCATGTTGTTTCCACATTATTAATTTGTGGAGCCACCTTTGCATGCTTTGTGAGTGGAACCCCTTTTTCTAGCTTCCATATGGATTATTATGAACGTATGCTCATGTTGGAATATTTTTGAGACTATTAAACATCTAGTGGAATATACACACTAGCAAGTCCCAATTATATTCAAATATGATCATCTCCATCTACTCCACATGGAACCCTCTTTTAAAATTCTTTTAGCTTGGCCTTACTCCATATTTTGGAATGCATATGTATAAATGCCATGATTATTTACTTTGTTTTCACAAGATTAAAATAGGGCATTTAATGCTTTAGCATGGGCCATGCAAATCACCACCATCTTTAGCTCCTTTTGTTTCTCTTTGTTTTTGAGTGGATCTTTCTTCTGTTGAGTTCCCCTCCATCTCCCTCTCGACCATCCCCATGGGTCCAACAAAACCCTTTCACCCCATCATGCATGATCTTGCAGATCATATCAAACCCTAAACCCTTACTTGATCTTGTGTTGTTCATGCTCAAACCCCAAAAACCTAAACCCATCTACTCTACCCCTCTTTCCAACACATGCCACCCTCATGCTTGCATTGAGATGAGAACACCCTAGTCTACACCTCACCCTTCCATAAAACCTCTCTCCCTAATCTACCTCTCTAACCCTAACCCCACCCTATCACCTCACCATGCCGAGGCACCAACCCAGCCCTAGCCTACCCCCTGGCTCGACCCAACCCTGGCCAACTACTCCATGCCACCCTAACCCGAGCCTTGCCCCTCTAACCCTAGCTCCTACCCGAGCTCTCTCTCTCTCTCTCCCTCTCTTCCAAGCCAGCCCCACCCCGAGTCTGCTGCTCCTGGGCCTCGCCCTGGTCCCACCTGGCAGCCCCTGGCCTCCCTATCCCTACCCTAGCCATGCCTAGCACGTGAGGGAGGAGAAGGAAAAAGGGTGGCCGAAGCCACCTTTATCTCCATCGTGCCCCACGGCATCTCCTCTCCCTCTCGGGCATATCTACTCCCTCCCCTCTTCTCCCTGCCACATCTACCCAGGCAGCTGCGCCGCAGCTTCCTCCTTTTTCTCCCCCTGCCACCGTTTCTTCTCCAATTCCGGCCACACCGTCGGCATCGCCCCATCCACCAAACTACAGGCGCCGGGCGCGGTCGTTGAGGTGTCGAGGAGGACCGTGGAGAACCCCTGCATCGCCCTGTCCACGTCACCGAGGAGGAGAAGCCCCGGACCTGCCGCAGGACCGCGACGCCGACGAGAAACCCTAGCCGATTGTGCGTCTGCATCGTCGCCGGTCTGCCGCTCCCCGGCCCGAACCAACCCCACCGACGCACTCGCGGTGAGCTGGCCTCCCTCTCTGACATCCTCTCTCTCTCCGTCGCGGTCAGACCTCGCCGGACGTTGCGCCGAGAACCCTCGGTGCAGCGGCAGGCGCTGGCGTCTGCCCGTCTCCGCGCCGCACCACGCCTTACGTAGCCCCCCTATACCCTCCTAACACCAAACCCCAAGCCACCGCAGCAGTAGCTGCCACCACGCGCGCGCGAGGTCGCCAGATTGATTCCCCGCCGCGACGCGCGTGCGCTCCGTCAGTTTCCTCAGAGTCGCAAGGGAAGAAAAACAGTACCAGTTGGCACTTTGCAAATACCCCCCCCCCCCACACACACACACACCATCTTTTGCCTTAACCCCCGGTACCCCAGGTCCCACCAGGCAGTCTTTGTGGTCTTCTTACAAAAAGGCTCCCCGGACCTGCGCACCAACCGGACCCACCTGTCAGCCTCCGTGTAGTTTTACAATAAGGTGCCCGCAAAGTTTGGGCCTCAACCCGCAGTCCCCGCTATGCCCTGCTCGGCCCGCCTCTGTCACGTGGGCCTGCAGTGTGTCAGGCCCCACCTGTCTATGGCTGGGGCTAGATCTGGCTGGGTGGAAAAAGTCTGGCTGTTTAACTATTTAAACAAAATGATTTCAGAAAATGTTTAAATACAAATTTAAATCTGTTTTTAATAACTTTTGAATTATAATTCCAAATAATACAAATGATATATGTTTTTGAATCAGAAAAATGTGAGGAATTCAAATATGCCATTGAAAATATTATCTGAGCACTTTAAATTTTTGGAGATGTTTAAAATTACAATAAAATGCCCTTTTTCTTAATAAATTAATAACTTTAATTCTACAACTCGAAATTCGACAAATAATATGTCTAAATCGTTCAGCGCGACGAGCCCATTCTATCTATGCATTCCTTGTTCTGAATTGAAGCATGCATCATGTCATTATAAAAAATCAGAACTATTTATGGCAATAAAACTTGACCAAATAAATAATAAAATGAATTATTCTTGTCCCCACACCTCACCCATGCCATGCTACTTTATTGCCATGTAAATTGTGCATCATTCATCATGGCATGCTTGTTTGCTTGTCGCATTTTAATTCATATGCTTGTGCACTTTATTTATGTTGGTCCTTGTTTGTTTGGTTCTTTTTCGAATAGACGCCCAGCAGGAGAATTATCAGGAATCACAGGAGTTCTACCCAGATCCATCGCTCGCTTCAACTGAGCTACCAAGCAAGCACTACCACATGCTTGCATACATATAGTACCTATTGCCTCTATCTTATTCTTGCATCATTGAGTCGTGATTGTATTAAACGGAATCCCAAGTACTGCATAGCCTTTACTTTTAAACCCCACCGAATCTTGTTCCTCCATCCCATGAGCCATTACTACAGGAGTTGTTTGGGCCTTGCGAGTCGTAGAACAGCATGTGTAGGGTATGTGAGTGTCTGATGGATAATAAGGTTCCTAAACAACTTAATCTGAGTAGTAATGGGATAACTAATGAAAGAGGCACCAGTGAGCAATATCTGCTATTTGGTTTTTCATGCTCACTTGTGTCCCGTAGGACCCCGAGTACTTGATTCCTGTTCCTTGACTATTCGCACTATCCACATCCAGGAGGCCTTATGGACCCCCCTGAGCCAGAGCTTGATTCATTTCTATTTCTTGGGGCCACAAAGTAGTTTGGGGCTTTGTTACTATCCTGTAATTATGCCATGCTTTACTGTATTATTTTCGATTATGCGTGGAGCACCTGCACTGTTTAGGATTGCAGAGTGTTTTCGCGATATCGACAATCCGAGTCACACTTTCGGGTTCCAAGTCGTTTACAGCCATTGGCGCAAACCTTGAGTCCGTCTCGGAGTCAGCTAGCTTCGTTGCGGGTAGCTTAATGGCGTGGCCCCCTGAAATATTTCTGATTCCCGTGATCGCTTTGTCGTGAATGCCTCATTGGGTTTTGAGTTGTTTTTTCCGAGGTTGATCGAGTATGTGTTGCTATTTGTGCACCCCTGCAGGGTAAATCTTTCTGAAAGCCGTGTCCGCGGTTATGGACAACTTGGAGCACAATTTCTCGATCATAGACAAGTATAACTAAAGTACTGCTTTTAATCTGACTAAGTACCTGATTAGTAAATAGTGCAATACTCATGGAATGGTTAATAAAACTGCCAACGGATGGGTTGTTCGTGCGCTTTCTTGTTGGTAAGCGAGAAGGAGGATGGATCTGTTAATTATACTGTTATCACTGTTGTTTCTAATTAACGGACATCCGTCTATCCTTGCTGAGGCGGATGGTTAGCGAGTATCTATAGGCTTGTTAGTTATTCTCTTTTGCTGCAATTGCGTCACCCCAGGTATATGTCCTATTTAGAGGCATAAAGACTTGCTGAGTACCCCTAGGGTCTCACATGATAAATTGTTTGATTCAGATGAACAGGTGTATTCGCAAGATGGACACTAGGTGGAGGAGATGGATGATGTTGGCAACAATCACTCGGTGTAGAGATTCCGGGAACGGGGATCCGTGAGATCTGTGGGCGGGATGTGTTTATTTATGTGGCATCTTATGCCGATTTGCTTCTTATCCGTACTCGGATCTTGTTTTCCGCTTCCGCCTGATACTCTGATGTTTGATGTATGAGGAGCTATCCTAAACTATTATCTCTATCTAGGATATTTGGATCTTGCCGTATGGCGTTGCAATATTTCTATTTCTTTTAGATGGAATGGCTCTGTGAATAGTTGTATGGTGGCTTGCATACATACTCACTTGTGTATGTAGTTGATCCCTTCGCCTGCCGATTATGCTGCTCGTTCTTGTCCCGATGTTCTGGAAGTGGTTAGGACGGCCGGCAGGTCGACCTGTGAGTGGCCATGGGCCCCACCGTACTATTTTAACCACTTTCGTTCATCCAGGCATGTAACTAAGAGCGTAATTCACCGAGGTAGTTACAATTGGTATCAGAGCCATCCCGCCCTTCAGGGTCTCAACCAAATGGTCGTTGTTAGTCTAGCAAATATTTTTGGTAGCTATGTATACTAGGGAAAAACAAAACGTGATAGTAGGACTGCTTCCATTTTTCTTCTTACCCACCCACCCACCCTTTTTCTGGTAAGGAAGTGTAACGTTTTCAATCCTCTTCTAAAAAATCAAACTAGGATTCACGTGTTCTGGGTTCCGTAGTACCATAGGTTGTGTGTGTGTGTGTGTGCGAATTCCTTGTCTATCTATTGCATCCAACATGTTATCACTATCCGCCTTTTGGTTATCAATTGTTGGTACATTCCATACCGATAGTCCTTTGTAAACCGACGCGATCTATCTGATTCGTTGTACACCGGTGCGATCTGTCATACTCTTTGTTATCCGACGTTATCTTGTTTGGAGTGTTCGTTTCCCTAGTTACTAATCTTTAGGTTCATCTTAAGAAGAAGGTGTTGGGATATGTGTTTTACTGATTCATGTACGGAGTAATGATTTGAGTGCGGGATGGAGTCGCGACCATACCACTACTTTTATCATTCGCTCTTGTATATTGAATTGGTAGAGTTACTAATCTTGATTTGTTAAGTGGTTTTGCGCATATAGTGGTATCATAATGCCGAAATTTGCGGAATTTTTTTCTTTGTTAGCTTGTGTACCACACTCCTTGTTCAGTCGTGTGCGATATGCTTAATTTCTTCTAGGTGCTTTGAACTTTGTTGATATTTTAATATCATCTTAGTGAATTGTATCCTTTAATCTTGGTTAATTCCATTTTGGTACTATTTTGGATTATTATTATTCTCCATTATAGTACTGACTTGTGTTTTATATCAATCACAGGATGGCACCACCACGCCGTTCTGAGGAGGACATACCACCTGAACTGGGGGCTGCTTTGGCAAGTATTGCTAATGCCTTGGGAGCAATGCAGCAGAACCAGCAGCGATTCGAAGAAAGTGTCAGGAGGAATGAGTTTGTTCCGCTACCTCCACCTCCCAAGTGAGGAGACATCAAGAGTTTTCTGAAGTTTAACCCACGCCAATTTGAGGTGTCTGATCAGCAACTTGATGCGGATGATTGGTTGCGTGAAATGTCAAGGTTGCTAATGACTGCGGATGTTCCTGAGCAAGAATGGGTAAAATGTGCCACTCACCTTCTGAAGGGAGATGCAGCTCTGTGGTGGGAAAATTACCTGAAGGCAGACCACTCTGGTTTTCAGCCTACTTGGGAGCAATTCACTGCGGCTTTCAAAGAGCAATATCTGTCAGAAATTGTCATGGAAAGGATGAAGGAAGTGTTTCTAAACCTCAAGCAGGGCAATGACATTGTCAATACCTATATCAGGAACTTCATGAACCTTTCTCGGTATGGTGGTGATGAGATCTCTGATGACAAGAAGAAGCAAAAGAGGTTCAGGCAAGGACTCAATGCATCCATCAAATATGCAATCACTCATGCAAGGCCGGGGTCTTTTCTAGAACTCCAACATACAGCTCTACAAGAAGAAGGAAGTAGGCAAGTGTTTGAGGAGTCCAAGAAACACAGCCGCGATGCAGCAAGCTCTTCAGCTATGGCAGCTCCTTCTAAGCGCCGTGTCTGGGTTCCTAAAACCCCACCGTCGCTCCTGGTTCCACCAAGACCGTCAAGCTACGCAGCAAGGCCACCAAACTCCTTCACTGCGGCTCCTAGGGGCTACAACCAAAACTACCCTGGAGCGCCTAGCGGAGTCCCTGGCTACGCTGCTCCACGTCCTCCTGGTGCTTGCTACACTTGTGGAAACACTGGGCATCAGCACTGGAATTGTCCAATGAACAACAAAGCTCTTCCACCACTACCTCCAAGACCTGCAGCAAGTTCTTCTATGGTTCGTGCACCTCCACCGCGGGCTCTCAACATCAACACCAAGCCCGGGTCTACAGTTGCTCGTGCCAACTGTGTCAACATCGCTCAAGCTGAGCATGCATCTGGAGTTGTGATGGGTATGCTTCCTGTTAACTCAGTTCCTGCATGAGTTTTGTTTGATTCTGGTGCATCGCATTCTTTTATCTCTACAATTTTTGCTGATGAGAATGGGTTATCTATGGATCCTCTCCCTAAGCGGTTAATGGTCTTTTCTCCTGGAGCAACAATGGCATCTTCTAAAATCAGCCATGGCAATCAAATTGAGATTGGTGGCTCTTCGTTTCCGGCTTCCTTAATTATTCTGGGTAATTCTGACATTGATGTTATCTTGGGCATGGATTGGTTAACAGCAAATGCAGCTGTGATTGATTGTGCTGAACGCTCGGTTTCTCTGAAAATTCCTGAAGGCCATATAGTCTATTCTCCAAGTCTGACTCCTTCAATTCAGCTTTTCTCTTTGGCGGCTCTGAATGATGATGCTATGGAAGCTATTCAGAGTGTTCCTGTGGTCTGTGAGTTCCCAGATGTCTTTCCTGAAGAGTTGCCAGGTATGCCTCCGGATCGTGAGGTCGAGTTTGTGATTGAACTTGAACCTGATACCGCTCCTATCTCCAAGCGGCCTTATAAAATGGGTCCTGCTGAGTTGGCTGAACTCAAACGTCAGCTTGATGAACAAGATAAGTTCGGTTTCATTCAGCACAGTACTTCTTCTTGGGGTAGCCGAACCATCTTTGTGAAGAAGCGGGACAAGACTGATAGACTTTGTGTTGACTATCGGGCTCTCAATGCTAAAACCATCAAGAATAAATATCCCCTTCCGCGGATTAATGATCTCTTCGATCAGCTAGCTGGAGCTGTGGTATTCTCTACGCTTGATTTGAGAAGTGGATATCATCAAATCAAGCTTTGCAAGGAAGATGTTCACAAAACAGCTTTCACCACCCGCTATGGCCTATATGAGTACACGGTCATGTCTTTCGGTCTCACCAATGCACCTGCCACTTCTCGAGGCTTATGAACTCGGTTTTCATGGAGTATCTTGATAAATTCGTTGTGGTCTATCTGGATGACATTCTAGTCTATTCTAAGTCAAAGGAAGAACATGAAGAACACCTTCGGTGTGTCCTAAACAAGCTTCGTGAGAACCGCATGTATGCAAAGTTCTCCAACTGTGAATTCTGGCTACCTCAAGTCACCTACCTTGGTCACGTCATCTCCGCCAAGGGTATTGCCGTCAACCCAGAAACTGTTAAGACAATTGTTGACTGGCTTCCACCCAAAAAGTCAAAGAAGTCCGGAGTTTCCTTGGTTTGGCTAGTTACTATCGTCGCTTCGTTGAGAACTTCTCAAAGATTGTGAAACCTCTTACCGATCTCCTCAAGAAAGGCAAGAAATACCTTTGGTCTCCTGCATGTCAAGCAAGCTTTGAAACACTCAAAGAGAAGCTCACTTCCACACCAGTCCTGATTCCTCCAGATACATCAAAGCCTTTCCAGATATTCTATGACGCCTCATTGCAAGGATTGGGTGCGGTCCTTATGCAAGAAAAACAAGTTGTTGCTTATGCCTCTCGACAGTTGAAGACGCATGAGATCAACTATCCTACACATGACCTCGAACTCGCAGCAGTTGTCTTTGCTTTGAAAGTATGGAGGCACTACTTGCTTGGCAACCGTTGTGAGATCTTTTCTGATCACAAGAGTCTGAAGTATATCTTCACACAGCCTGATCTCAACCTTCGGCAGAGAAGGTGGATTGAAGCAATTAATGATTTCGATTTGACCATCAACTACACTCTAGGCAAAGCTAATGTCATGGACAATGCTCTCAGTCGAAAAGCTTATGTCAACAACCTCATGGTGGAAGAACAACAACCTCTCTTGTGCGAGGAATTCCGCAAGCTCAACCTTGAAATTGGGGATCAAGGGTATCTTCTGAACCTTCTGGCAACCCCTCCCTTGGAAGAAAAAGTTCGCTCCATCCAACTTGGTGATCCTTACACTAAAAACATCATCGCCCACATTTAGCTTTCAAAGTATGAGTCCTTCCACATTGATGCCCAAGGCACTCTTTTCTTTGAACATCGGTGTTTGTTCCGAACTACCTGGGTTTAAGAGAGCAAGTTCTTAAGGAGGCGCATGATTCTGTTCTTTCTATCCACCCTGGCAGCACTAAGATGTACATGGACTTGAAAACACAGTATTGGTGGCCGGGGTTGAAACAATGTTGTGCCAAGTACGTCTCGGAGTGTGATGTCTGCCGCAGAGTTAAAGCTGTCCATCAGAAACCTTCCGGTCTTCTAGAGCCATTGAAGCCTCCGGGATGGAAATGGGAGAAAGTAGAGATGGATTTCATAACTAGTTTTCCATGGTCGCAGAAGGGCAACAATGCAATCTTTGTTGTCATCGACAGGCTTTCTAAAGTGGCTCACTTCTTTCCCGTCAAGGAAACAATTTCTGCAATTCAGTTGGCTGAGCTCTATATCAACAGAATTGTCTCTCTGTATGGGGTTCCTCTTGAGATCAGCTCAGACCATGGAAGCATCTTCACTTCCAAGTTCTGGGGAAGGTTCCAAAATGCTTTGGGAACAAAATTGAACTTCAGCACAGCTTACCACCCTCAGTCGCAAGGACAAGTTGAAAGGATCAATCAGATTCTGGAAGATATGCTCCGTGCTTGCGTTATCTCTTTCGGCATGAAGTGGGAAGAATGCCTTCCTTATGCTGAATTCTCTTACAACAACAGCTTCTAGAAAAGTCTAAAGATGGCACCATTTGAGGTTCTCTATGGTCGCAAATGCAGAACTCCGATTGGTTGGTCGGGCGCAGGTGAAAGAACTTTGTTCGTCCCTGACATAGTAACTCAAGCGGAGGAGAAGGTTCACATCATTCTTGAAAACCTGAAGGTTGCTCAAAGTCGCCAGAAGAGCAACTATGACAGAAAGCACACGGACATGGAGTATGTCCCTGGTGATCTCGTTTACCTTCGTGTCACTCCCATGAGAGGCACGCACCGGTTTGGTATCAAAGGAAAGCTGGCTCCTAGATACATCGGTCCTTTCAAAGTTCATGGAAGAAGAGGAGAAGTTGCTTATGCTCTTGAGCTCCCTGAAAAACTCAAGGTCCATGATGTTTTCCATATCTCTCAACTCAAGAAGTGCTTCAAGGATCCCGGCAGGACCGTGGACCATGAACTCATCAATCTCCAAGAAGATCCGTCTTATCAAGAACACCCCATAAAAATTCTAGAAGTCGTAGAAAGAAGGACTCGCAACAAGTCCATCAAGTTCTGCAAGGTGCAGTGGTCGCACCATTCCGTTGATGAAGCCACTTGGGAACGCGAGGATGAGGTCCGTCCCAAGTATCCTACCCTCTTCGTGTCTTCTTCTTCTTCCTAGAATCTCGGGGCAAGATTCCTGTTTAGTGGGGGAGAGTTGTAGCATCCCATCTGTCTAACATATGTAATGCTACATGGTCTAGTAATATAATTGATACTACCTACATATAATTGGTGCATCATAATTATATCATGCTCATGTCATCATGCCACCTCGCATTTGAGCATCTTATAAAACCATTTCTTTTGGTTCTTATCTCATATGCATTATTATATTGTATTTGCCTCTTGATATATTGTATTTGGTTCTTGATAAATGCTTGATGCCCAAGTTGAGTTGGGGGCATATCTTTTATTCAACTCCATCACCTTTCTTTGTCACCACCTTATAATTCCACCATCCTAATTACCCATGAGCTTTTACTTTTCCTTTGGCATTTAAATCTAGCTCATGTGGGTTGGGATGGATCCACTTCTACTTTCCACATGCCCTCACACTAGCATCATGTTGTTTCCACATTATTAATTTGTGGAGACACCTTTGCATGCTTTGTGAGTGGAACCCCTTTTTCTAGCTTCCATATGGATTATTATGAATGTATGCTCATGTTGGAATATTTTTGAGACTATTAAACATCTAGTGGAATATACACACTAGCAAGTCCCAATTATATTCAAATATGATCATATCCATCTACTCCACATGGAACCTTCTTTTAAAATTCTTTTAGCTTGGCGTTACTCCATATTTTGGAATGCATATGTATAAATGCCATGATTATTTTCTTTGTTTTCACAAGATTAAAATAGGGCATTTAATGCTTTTGCATGGGCCATGCAAATCACCACCATCTTTAGCTCCTTTGGCTTCTCTTTGTTTTTGAGTGGATCTTTCTTCTGTTGAGTTCCCCTCCATCTCCCTCTCCACCATCCCCATGGGTCCAACAAAACCCTTTCACCCCATCATGCATGATCTTGGATATCATATCAAACCCTAAACCCTTGCTTGATCTTGTGTTGTTCATGTTCAAACCCCAAAAACCTAAACCCATCTACTCTACCCCTCTTTCCAACACATGCCACCCTCATGCTTGCATTGACATGAGAACACCCTAATCTACACCTCACCCTTCCATAAAACCTCTCTCCCTAATCTCCCTCTCTAACCCTAACCCCACCCTATCACCTCACCATGCCGAGGCACCAACCCAGCCCTAGCCTACCCCCTGGCTCGACCCAACCCTGGCCAACTACGCCATGCCACCCTAACCCGAGCCTTGCCCCTCTAACCCTAGCTCCTACCCGAGCTCTCTCTCTCTCTATCTCTCTCTCTCTGCCAAGCCAGCCCCATCCCGAGCGTGCTGCTCCTGGGCCTCGCCCTGGTCCCACCTGGTAGCCCCTGGCCTCCCTACCCCTACCCTAGCCACGCCCAGCATGTGAGGGAGGAGAAGGAAAAAGGGTGGCCGAAGCCACCTTTATCTCCACCGTGTCCCATGGCATCTCCTATCCCTCTCGGGCATATCTACTCCCTCCCCTCTTCTCCCTGCCACATCTACCCAGGCAGCTGCGCCGCAACTTCCTCCTTTTTCTCCCCCTGCCACAGTTTCTTCTCCAACTCCGGCCACACCATCGGCATCTCCCCATCCACCAACCAACAGGCGGCGGGCGTGGTCGTTGAGGTGTCGAGGAGGACCGTGGAGAACCCCTGCATCGCCCTGTCCACGTCACCGAGGAGGAGAAGCCCCGGACCTGCCGCAGGACCGCGACGCTAACGAGAAACCCTAGCCGGCTGTGCGTCTGCATCGTCGCTGATCCGCCGCTCCCCGGCCCGAACCCTTGGTGCAGCGGCAGGCGCTGGCGTCTGCCCGTCTCCGCGCCGCACCATGCCTTACCTAGCCCCCCTATACCCTCCTAACACCAAACCCCAAGCCACCACAGCGGTAGCCGCCGCCGCGCGCGCACGCTAGGTCGCCAGATCGAGTCCCCGCCACGACGCACGTGCGCTCCGTCAGTTTCGTCAGAGCCGCAAGGGAAGAAAAACAGTACGAGTTGGCACTTTGCAAATACCACCCCACAATCTTTTGCCTTAACCCGCGGTACCCCAGGTCCCACCAGGAAGTCTCTATGGTCTTCTTACAAAAAGGCTCCCCGTGCATCCTCAACCCGCGCACCAACCGGACCCACCTTTCAGCCACCGTGTAGTTTTATGATAAGGTGCCCGCAAAGTTTGGGCCTCAACCCGCAGTCCCCTCTGTGCCGCGCCCGGCCTGCCTCTGTCGCGTGGGCCTGCGGTGCATCAAGCTCCACCTGTCTGTGGCTGGGGCTAGATCTGGCTGGGTGGAAAAAGTCTGGCTGTTTAACTGTTTAAACAAAATGATTTCAGAAAATGTTTAAATACAAATTTGAATCTGTTTTTAATAACTTTTGAATTATAATTCCAAATAATACAAATGATATATGTTTTTGAATCAGAAAAATGTGAGGAATTCAAATATGCCATTGAAAATATTATCTGAGCACTTTAAATTTTTGGAGATGTTTAAAATTACAATAAAATGCCCTTTTTCTTAATAAATTAATAACTTTAATTCTACAACTCGAAATTCGACAAATAATATGTCTAAATCGTTCAGCGCGACGAGCCGATTCTATCTATGCATTCCTTGTTCTGAATTGAAGCATGCATCATGTCATTATAAAAAATCAGAACTATTTATGGCAATAAAACTTGACCAAATAAATAATAAAATGAATTATTCTTGTCCCCACACCTCACCCATGCCATGCTACTTTATTGCCATGTAAATTGTGCATCATTCATCATGGCATGCTTGTTTGCTTGTCGCATTTTAATTCATATGCTTGTGCACTTTATTTATGTTGGTCCTTGTTTGTTTGGTTCTTTTTCGAATAGACGCCCAGCAGGAGAATTATCAGGAATCACAGGAGTTCTACCCAGATCCATCGCTCGCTTCAACTGAGCTACCAAGCAAGCACTACCACATGCTTGCATACATATAGTACCTATTGCCTCTATCTTATTCTTGCATCATTGAGTCGTGATTGTATTAAACGGAACCCCAAGTACTGCATAGCCTTTACTTTTAAACCCCACCGAATCTTGTTCCTCCATCCCATGAGCCATTACTACAGGAGTTGTTTGGTCCTTGCGAGTCGTAGAACAGCATGTGTAGGGTATGTGAGTGTCTGATGGATAATAAGGTTCCTAAACAACTTAATCTGAGTAGTAATGGGATAACTAATGAAAGAGGCACCAGTGAGCAATATCTGCTATTTGGTTTTTCATGCTCACTTGTGTCCCGTAGGACCCCGAGTACTTGATTCCTGTTCCTTGACTATTCGCACTATCCACATCCGGGAGGCCTTATGGACCCCCCTGAGCCAGAGCTTGATTCATTTCTATTTCTTGGGGCCACAAAGTAGTTTGGGGCTTTGTTACTATCCTGTAATTATGCCATGCTTTACTGTATTATTTTCGATTATGCGTGGAGCACCTGCACTATTTAGGATTGCAGAGTGTTTTCGCGATATCGACAATCCGAGTCACACTTTCGGGTTCCAAGTCGTTTACAGCCATTGGCGCAAACCTTGAGTCCGTCTCGGAGTCAGCTAGCTTCGTTGCGGGTAGCTTAATGGCGTGGCCCCCTGAAATATTTCTGATTCCCGTGATCGCTTTGTCGTGAATGCCTCATTGGGTTTTGAGTTGTTTTTTCCGAGGTTGATCGAGTATGTGTTGCTATTTGTGCACCCCTGCAGGGTAAATCTTTCTGAAAGCCGTGTCCGCGGTTATGGACAACTTGGAGCACAATTTCTCGATCATAGACAAGTATAACTAAAGTACTGCTTTTAATCTGACTAAGTACCTGATTAGTAAATAGTGCAATACTCATGGAATGGTTAATAAAACTGCCAACGGATGGGTTGTTCGTCCGCTTTCTCGTTGGTAAGCGAGAAGGAGGATGGATCTGTTAATTATACTGTTATAACTGTTGTTTCTAATTAACGTACATCCGTCTATCATTGGTGAGGCGGATGGTTAGCGAGTATCTATAGGCTTGTTAGTTATTCTCTTTTGCTGCAATTGCGTCACCCCAGGTATATGTCCCCTTTAGAGGCATAAAGACTTGCTGAGTACCCCTAGGGTCTCACACGATAAATTGTTTGATTCAGATGAACAGGTGTATTCGCAAGATGGATACTGGGTGGAGGAGAGGGATGATGTTGACAACGATCACTCGGTGTAGAGATTCCAGGAACGGGGATCCGTGAGATCTGTGGGCGGGATGTGTTTATTTATGTGGCATCTTATGCCGATTTGCTTCTTATCCGTACTCGGATCTTGTTTTCCGCTTCCACCTCATACTCTGATGTTTTATGTATGAGGAGCTATCCTAAACTATTATCTCTATCTAGGATATTTGGATCTTGCCGTATGGCGTTGCAATATTTCTATTTCTTTTAGATGGAATGGCTCTGTGAATAGTTGTATGGTGGCTTGCATACATACTCACTTGTGTATGTAGTTGATCCCTTCGCCTGCCGATTACGCCGCTCGTTCTTGTCCCGATGTTCTGGAAGTGGTTAGGACGGCCCATAGGTCTACCTGTGAGTGGCCATGGGCCCCACCGTACTATTTTAACCACTTTCGTTCATCCAGGCATGTAACTAAGAGTGTAATTCACCGAGGTAGTTACAACTAGAGTCATTGCATATGTGTTCTTTCCACAAACCGCATATGGATCCACTAGAGTAATTGCATGTGTGTTTTTTCCACAAACCACATGGATCAACCAATGGAATTGCATGTGTGTTGTTTCCACAAACCACATTTGGATCAACCAATGTCATTGCATGTGTGTTCTTTTCACAAACCACATATGGATCAACCAATGCCATTGCATGTGTGTTCTTTCCAGAGACCACATATGTACCCACTAGAGTATTTGCATGTGTGTTCTTTTGACAAACCACATATGGATAAACCAATGGCATTACATGTGTGTTATTGTCACAAACCACATGTGGATCAACCAATGTCATTGCATGTGTGGTCATGTCATGAACCACACATGGATCGACCAATGTCATTGCATGTCTGTTCTTTCCACAAACCACATATGTACCCACTAGAGTAATTGCATGTGTGTTCTTTCCACAAACCACATACGAATCAACCAATGTCATTGCATGTGTGTTATTTTCACAAACACATATGAATCAACCAATGCCATTGCATGTGTGTTCTTTCCACAAACCACATATGTACCCACTAGAGTAATTGCACGTGTGTTCTTTCCACAAACCACATATGTACCCACTAGAGTAATTGCACGTGTGTTCTTTTGGCAAACCACATATGGATAAACCAATTGCATTGCATGTGTGTTATTGTCACAAACCACATATGGATCAACAAATGTCATTGCATGTATGTTCTTGTCATGAACCACACATGGATCCACCAATTCCATTGCATGTTTGTTATTTCCACTAACCAAACATGGATCAACATAGTCATTGCATGTGTGTTCTTTCCCACAAACCACATATTGATCCACTAAAGTCATTGCATGTGTGTTCTTTCCATTAACCACATATGGATCAACAAATGTCATTGCATGTGTGTTCTTTCCACATACCCCGTATGGATCCACTGGTCATTGCATGTGTGTTCTTTCCACAAACCACATATGGATCAACCAATGGCATTTCATGTGTGTTCTTTTCACAAACAACATATGGATCAACCAATGTCATTGCATGTGTGTTCTTTCCACAAACCACACATGGATCAACCAATGGCATTGCATGTGTGCTCTTTTCACAAACCACATATGGATCAACCAATGTCATTGCATGTGTGTTCTTTCCACAAACCACATATGGATCAACCAATGGCATTACATGTGTGTTATTTTCACAAACCACATATGGATCAACCAATGTCATTGCATGTGTGTTCTTTGCACTAACCACATATGGATCCACTAGAGTCATTGCATGTGTGTTCTTTTTACAGACCACACATGGATCCACCAATGTCATTGCATGTGTGTTCTTTCCACAAAACACATATGTACCCACTAGAGTAATTGCATGTGTGTTATTTTCCACAAACCACTTATGGATCCACTAGAAGTCATTACATATGTGTTCTTTCCACAAACCACATATGTATCCACCAGAGTCATTGCATGTGTGTTCTTTTCCACAAACCACATGGATAAACCAATAGCATTGTATGTGTGTTATTTTCACAAACCACACATGGATCAACCAATGGCATTGCATATGTGTTCTTTTCACAACGCACATATGGATCAACCAATGTCATTGCATGTGTGTTGTTTCCACAAACAACATATGTACCCACTAGAGTAATTGCATGTGTGTTCTTTTCCACAAACCTCATATGGGTCCACTAGAGTAATTGCATGTGTGTTTTTTCCACAAACCACATGGATCAACCAATGGAATTGCATGTGTGTTTTTTCCACAAACCACATATGGATCAACCAATGTCATTGCATGTGTGTTCTTTTCACAAACCACATATGGATCAACCAATGGCATTGCATGTGTGTTCTTTCCAGAGACCACATATCTACCCACTAGAGTATTTGCATGTGTGTTCTTTTGACAAACCACATAAGGATCAACCAATGGCATTACATGTGTGTTATTGTCACAAACCACATGTGGATCAACCAATGTCATTGCATGTGTGGTCATGTCATGAACCACACATGGATCCACCAATGTCATTGCATGTCTGTTCTTTCCACAAACCACATATGTACCCACTAGAGTAATTGCATGTGTGTTCTTTCCACAAACCACATACGAATCAACCAATGTCATTGCATGTGTGTTCTTTTCACAAACACATATGAATCAACCAATGCCATTGCATGTGTGTTCTTTCCACAAACCACATATGTACCCACTAGAGTAATTGCACGTGTGTTCTTTCCAAAAACCACATATGTACCCACTAGAGTAATTGCACGTGTGTTCTTTTGGCAAACCACATATGGATAAACCAATGGCATTGCATGTGTGTTATTGTCACGAACGACATATGGATCAACAGATGTCATTGCATGTATGTTCTTGTCATGAACCACACATGGATCCACCAATGCCATTGCATGTTTGTTATTTCCACTAACCACACATGGATCCACATTGTCATTGGATGTGTGTTCTTTCCCACAAACCACATATTGATCCACTAAAGTCATTGCATCTGTGTTCTTTCCATTAACCACATATGGATCAACAAATGTCATTGCATGTGTGTTCTTTCCACATACCACGTATGGTTCCACTTGTCATTGCATGTGTGTTCTTTCCGCAAACCACATATGGATAAACCAATGGCATTGCATGTGTGTTCTTTTCACAAACCACATATGGATCAACCAATGTCATTGCATGTGTGTTCTTTCCACAAACCACACATGGATCAACCAATGGCATTGCATGTGTGCTCTTTTCACAAACCACATATGGATCAACCAATGTCATTGCATGTGTGTTCTTTCCACAAACCACATATGGATCAACCAATGGCATTACATGTGTGTTATTTTCACAAACCACATATGGATCAACCAATGTCATTGCATGTGTGTTCTTTGCACTAACCACATATGGATCCACTAGAGTCATTGCATGTGTGTTCTTTTTACAGACCACACATGGATCCACCAATGTCATTGCATGTGTGTTCTTTCCACAAACCACATATGTATCGACCAGAGTCATTGCATGTGTGTTCTTTTACACAAACCACGTGGATAAACCAATAGCATTGTATGTGTGTTCTTTTCAGAAATCACACATGGATCAACCAATGGCATTGCATATGTGTTCTTTTCACAACCCACATATGGATCAACCAATGTCATTGCATGTGTGTTGTTTCCACAAACAACATATGTACCCACTAGAGTAATTGCATGTGTGTTCTTTTCCACAAATCTCATATGGGCCCACTAGAGTGATTGCATGTGTGTTCTTTCCACAAACCACATACAGATCAACAGATGTCATTGCATGTGTGTTCTTTCCACAAACCAAATATGGATCCATCAATGTCATTGCATGTGTGTTCTTTTCAAAAACTACATATGGATCCACTAGAGTCATTTCATGTGTGTTCTTTCCACAAACCACATATGGATCCACTAGAGTAATTGCATGTGTGTTTTTCCACAAACCACATGGATCAACCAATGGAATTTCCTTGTGTGTTCTTTCCACAAACCACATATGAATCAACCAATGCCATTGCATGTGTGTTCTTTCCACAAACCACATATGTACCCACTAGAGTAATTGCACGTGTGTTCTTTCCACAAACCACATATGTACCCACTAGAGTAATTGCACGTGTGTTCTTTTGGCAAACCACATATGGATAAACCAATTGCATTGCATGTGTGTTATTGTCACAAACCACATATGGATCAACAAATGTCATTGCATGTATGTTCTTGTCATGAACCACACATGGATCCACCAATTCCATTGCATGTTTGTTATTTCCACTAACCAAACATGGATCAACATAGTCATTGCATGTGTGT
>CAJUXJ010000281.1:0-37998 GCA_910589775.1 Avena eriantha
TTGTGTTCTTATACTAAAACCAACACTAGATTCATTGCATATGTGTTATTTTCACAAACCACACATGGATCCACCACTGTCATTGCATGTGTGTTCTTTCCACAAACCACACATGGATCAACCAGTGGTCATTGCGTGTGTGTTCTTTTCCACAAACCACACATGGATCCACCAGTGGCATTGCATGTGTGTTCTTTCCACAAACCACATATGGATCAACCAGAGTCATTGCATGTGTGTTCTTTCTACAAACCACATATGGATCCATTTGAGTAATTCCATGTTTGTTCTTATACTAAAACCGCAAACTAGCACTAGAATCATTGCATGTGTGTTCTTTTCCACAAACCACACATGGATCCACTAGACTCATTGCATGTGTGTTCTTTTCCACAAACAACATATGGATCAACCAGTGGTCATTGCATGTGTGTTCTTTTCACAAACCACATGTGGACCCACTAGATTCATTGCATGTGTGTTCTTATACTAAAACTAGCACTATAGTCATTGCATGTGTGTTCTATCCAAAAACCACACATGGATCCACCACTGTCATTGCATGTGTGTTCTTTCCACAAACCACACATGGATCAACAAGTGGTCATTGCATGTGTGTTCTTTCCACAAACCACACATGGATCAACTAGTGGTCATTCCATGTGTGTTCTTTTCCATAAACCACTTATGGATCCTTTACAGTCATTGCATGTGTGTTATTTCCACAAACCGCACATGGATCAACTAGTAGAGTCATTGCATGTGTGTTATTTCCACAAACCACACATGGATCAACCACAAGAGTAATTGCCTGTGTGTTCTTTTCCACAAACAACACATGGATCAACCACTAGAGTCATTGCATGTGTGTTATTTCCACAAACCACACATGGATCAACCACTAGAGTCATTGCATGTGTGTTATTTCCACAAACCACACATGGATCAACCACTATAGTCATTGCCGTTGTGTTCTTATACTAAAACCAACACTAGAGTCATTGCATATGTGTTATTTTCACAAACCACACATGGATCCACCACTGTCATTGCATGGGTGTTCTTTCCACAAACCACACGTGGATCAACCAGTGGTCATTGCATGTGTGTTCTTTTCCACAAACCACACACGGATCCACCAGTGGTCATTGCATGTGTGTTCTTTCCACAAACCACATATGGATCAACCAGAGTCATTGCATGTGTGTTCTTTCGACAAACCACATATGGATCCATTTGAGTAATTACATGTTGATCTTATACTAAAACCACAAACCAGCACTAGAGTCATTGCATGTGTGTTCTTTTCCACATACCACACATGGATCCACTAGACTCATTGCATGTGTGTTCTTTTCCACAAATAACTTATGGATCAACTAGTGGTCATTGCATGTGTGTTCTTTTCACAAACCACATGTGGACCCACTAGATTCATTGCATGTGTGTTCTAATACTAAAACTAGCACTATAGTCATTGCATGTGTCTTCTATCCACAAACCACACATGGATCCACCACTGTCATTGCATGTGTGTTCTTTCCACAAACCACACATGGATCAACAAGTGGTCATTGCATGTGTGTTCTTTCCACAAACCACACATGGATCAACTAGTGGTCATTCCATGTGAGTTATTTTCCATAAACCACTTATGGATCCTTTACAGTCGGTGCATGTGTGTTATTTCCACAAACCACACATGAATCAACTAGTAGAGTCATTGCATGTGTGTTATTTCCACAAAGCACACATGGATCAACCACTAGAGTCATTGCCTGTGTGTTCTTTCCACAAACCACACATGGATCAACCACTAGAGTCATTGCATGTGTGTTATTTCCACAAACCACACATGGATCAACCACGAGAGTCATTGCATGTGTGTTATTTCCACAAACCACACATGGATCAACCACTATAGTCATTGCCGATGTGTTCTTATACTAAACCAACACTAGAGTCATTGCATATGTGTTATTTTCACAAACCACACATGGATCCACCACTGTCATTGCATGTGTGTTCTTTCCACAAACCACACATGGATCCACCAGTGGTCATTGCATGTGTGTTCTTTTCCACAAACCACACATGGATCCACTAGAGGTCATTGCATGTGTGTTCTTTCGACAAACCACATATGGATCAACCAGAGTCATTGCATGTGTGTTCTTTCTACAAACCATATATGGATCCATTTGAGTAATTGCATGTTTGTTCTTATACTAAAACCACAAACCAGCACTAGAGTCATCGCATGTGTGTTCTTATACTAAAACCAACACTAGATTCATTGCATGTGTGTTCTTTTCACAAACCACACATGGATCCACCACTGTCATTGCATGTGTGTTCTTTCCACAAACCACACATGGATCAACCACTAGTGGTCATTGCATGTGTGTTCTTTCCACAAACCACACATGGATCCAGCAGTGGTCATTGCATGTTTGTTCTTTTCCATAAACCACTTATGGATCCATTACAGTCATTACATGTTTGTTATTTCCACAAAACACACATGGATCAACCACTAGAGTCATTGCATGTGTGTTATTTCCGAAAACCACACATGGATCCATTTGAGTCATTTCATGCTTGTTATTAGACTAAAACTAGCACTGCCCCCCAATGGATCCACCGTTAGACCGAGTCTTCTAGAAGGCACGCCATAACATAGTTGTTCTACTTGACGATTGTTACATACCATTCGATTGGGGCGCTTGGACGATTGGGATGGTCTTCGCGAGAGCGATCCTCGAGTCGGCTGTTCTGCGGCATGATTGGCCACGCTTGCTCTGGACAAACTGGCATGTTGCAAGTGTTACAACTCACGAGTTCAGTGGGGCATATCCCAGTGTCACGTCCCCATTACTTCTCTTCCTCCCCGTACTTCTCTTCCTTCCCCTCGAAGCCACTTTCCCCACTTCACTTCCATCCCGCCGTAGCCGCAAGCCGACGACATCCGCCAATTCTCCGGTCGCTACCTTCATGGTAAGAAATCATTTTACAAGCTTTTGAACTTATCCTACACATTCCTGCTATTCACCAAGCTAACTGCTGATCTTTTTTCTGATTTCTCGACGAACTTGAGATGTGGAAGATGTGGGAGCCCAAGAATCTGGAGATCCTCGCGCGCAACTTCGCAGCGGCGTTCCCGCTCGTGTGCTCCCACCCAGGATGCTTTCGCCGTTACTCCTACCGTGAGCTCCCGCTCCACGAGCTCGCGTGCGCCTCCACGGAGCCGGGCTGCAACTACACCGGCCCGCCGGTAGAGCTCGTCGTCCACCTTGCAGATGGGCACTTGATCGAAGTGATTAGGATCTCGTACAGGCAAGCCCAACATCTCCAAGAGCAGGTGCCGTTCACTGACTCGGCATGCCGCCTGCTACTTTCCCGGGGGGGGGCTCTGTTTTCGTCCAGACCATCACCGTCGGTGTTCCGGGAATCAGAGCCGGGCCCACCGTCCTGGGTGTCGTATGTGTCAGGTCAGTCTCATGCGCCTGGCCTGTATACACGGTCCGCATGTGGGTGAATGCCCAGCCACCATCGTCGGATAGCATTCTTGTGCTAGCCGAGGCGCCGAGCTGCCCGACGCCGCGGGAGGTGGAGTATGTGGACCTAAGGTCGATCCTAAAAGTGCCATCTCAGTACCTTGTCGGTGCTAGACCGAACAGACAGATGCATTTCTACATTTGTATCGAGAAGACCGACAGGAAAATGTAGTACTTGTGCTATCGTTACTGTTAGACTTAAGTGATGCTTCTTAGCTGCTTAGAGCATACGTGTTGTGCGAATGTACCCCAGTTGTAGTTTTCAGTACTCCTTAATACTTCGACGAGTTATTATATTGGTCCAATCAGCTTGCTGTTGTCACGTTGCAAAGTCCGCTTGCTCTAGACAGACCGGCAATACCGTGTGCTCCCATTCCCGCATGTCAGTGTCACGTGTTCCGAGGGCCCACCTGCCAGTGTCCTTCCCCTCGAAGCCACTGTCCCAACTTCTCTTCCATCCTGCCACTCTCGCCCGATGGTTGTAATCTGATGATTTTCGTTGGATTGTTTACAAGTGATCTACGTTGATAATGCAACATGCAAATGGCACAAACACAATATCTAAAGTGGAAGCACTCACATGCTGCTATTGCACATATTTCACAATATAGCTCGAAAAACACATTACAATAATTGTACTCGCATTAAACACAATCGAAATTGCAACCATCCTAAACAACATCTAAACCCACATCACACCGCTGTCGTCGGAGTCCACCTCGATTGGTGACACCGCCGTGCCCTTCCCGGTGACATCCACTCCCGCCCGTGGCTTGCCCTTTGCCAAGGAGGCAACAATGGCGTTCTGCACAGCTTCGTCCCCATTGTCCTCCACATCAGAATCGATAATGACGAAGGTGACGGGGTTGGCGTGGACCGAGCGCCGTCACGCCTGGCGGCTCCTGCTCGAGCTCAATGCCACATCAGTCCTTCTACAGGTAGGAGGGGCCGAGCTCGCATACGTAGTGTCATCGCTCCTCTCAAGAAACCATGGCCATTTGATACTGCGACAGTAGGATCTTGGGGTGGATCCGTCGCGGCGAGCCCTACCGGAAGCGGTGGAGCGGATGGATCTGGCGGCGCGCGCCATGAAAAGTTCCTAGGAGGGAGTAAGATTGTGGGCCAGGCGTGTCTGGTTCCTGAGCAAGACCTCCTAGTGATATGTACGCGGGCAAGCTACCAAAAATTTCGTCCAATGCGCGCGATAGGGCTTTTGTACCACGAAGGCGCGAGTTTTTTTGACAAGTCCACACGCTAGGTCCCCCACCTGTCAGTCGAATGTGGACGGTAGGATTCTTCCCGAGTTATTAAGTAGGGATAAATCACGCTACACCACTACCCTGACATACAAAGGCTCCTCTTTCCTCTGCCCTCGCTTCCCTCGCTCATGGCTCGCAGCTCGTGTAGTTCGTCTCGGGCGGAATCAGGGCCGGCTCAACGCCGTCAAGCGGGTGCCCCCATCAGGTACCGGAGGGCGCCCTACGATTACTACCCCGATATGCTGTATTTGTGTGGTGAGAAGATGCCGAGATGGATTTCATGGACCGACAAAAATACTGCAGGAAAATTCAGCAACTGCGGCATCAAAGTGGTAAGTTCCTACTGTAGGTACAATGGTAACCCGGATCCGGAAAGCGTAATGTTATTATTTTTTTTGTTTCCTTCGATCTACTATGCAGGAAGGGAGGGGTACTAGCTGTGACAAGTTTGTGTGGATCGAAAAGCCACTGACAGGTTTTCTCAGAGAGCTTTTTAAAGATCTGCGTGATGCTATGTGGGACAAGAAAGAGGAGATTCGTGCGATGGAGCGACAGATCCGGGACCTTCGCCAGGTGCAGGGGAGGCAGGGGCAGGGAGGTGGTGTGACAGACAGGCTCAAGATTAAGCCAGATAGTGGACACAATTTCCTCATTATCTAGGCATTATCTGTTGCCTTTGCAGTTTATGTTGCCATGTCGTTGTCCAGCAGCTAAAATAAGTTGCTGCTTCGTGGAGTGTAGCGGCCAGCGTAAGAAATTGTTTTCCAGCCTAGAAACTTATCATAAGTGTAATGCCAACAACAGGGATTTATTAAGCGCCTATAAATAAATCATGTTTGTGCCACTAACACCCATCGATTTTGGAGAGGATTTAACCGCTCAGCTATCGTGATTGTTCAGATAGTAGTGGCACAGTCATAGTTTTGGATTCAACTAGTGGCCTCGGCCGTATCAAATCCTAAAGTCGCGATACATTTTACTCCGAGTACGGGAGGAATATTGTTTCGCCCGACAAGTTCAACGCACACAGCTCTAGAGTTTAACCGAACTACATATATAGGTTCAAGTTCAATACATCATTAGGCTGCTACACTGCTAGCCCTCTTTCTCTACTTGGGTGCCAACTTTCTTCCTCTTTCCTTCACGTCCACTAGCTTCTTCATCTACTGCCTTCTTCCTCTTCCTGGATGCCAATTTTCTTACCTTCACGTACCCTGCATCTCTGGGCCGAGGGAAGTCAGGCCAATCAGCACCAGAATCTTGTCCGGCATCATCACTCCACTCGTTTTGGTTTTCTTCCCGCAGCAAAATCACTGAGTCGGCTGTCTTGTGTCTTACCTTGCGCTTCCTGTAAAAAAAATAGTACATGAATTACTACCTTATATCTACAGACTATAAACAATTTTTTTGTGTGAATGTACCATCTCATACCTAGGTTTGGGAGCATTAAGGGGACATCCAACTGCTCTATGGCCTATCAGATGGCAGGTCTTGCATCTGTTTTTGCCCTTCTTTGTAGCACAGAAAGCCGAACCCTTCTTCTCTAGAAGATTCTTAAACCTATTCACCTGGGGTCTTCCTCTGCCCCTTTTTGTAACTAGCTAGCAAAGCTCGAAAGACAGTTGGACTTGAGGCTACTGAGATGGTTCTGTACATGGCTCGACGGATCCAGCGTATGCAACTCTGAACTTTTCCATAGAGTAGTAGTCTGACAAATACTGATCCAAATGTGGTAGAGTTCTTTTCTTCACCAAGAAGGCCAAGGCGTGGTCGCAAGGTTTCCCGGTATGCTGCCACTCTAAGCAGGTGCATTCTCATAGCTAGATGTTCACAACATCCCTTTTGCCACTCTTCGACATATCGACCACCTCACAGCTTCTGCTGGTTGACGGGAGAACCTTAAGATGAGCAAGTCCTCGGCTTCTCTTGTGCAGTTGCTGTACAACTGGTGGTAGCCTATGTCCTCTAAGTCTCCTATCGATCTCTCTCCTTATATTTAACAACTTCATAATCATACCACGTATGCTATCCATCAAGATATGAACAGGACACACTTTTATGTCCTTCACCTAGTTATTCAGGCATTCTGCAAGGTTGTTGTTTATGTAATCAGCTTTGATGTCAGGGTTGAATTGACCCCTCTTCCATAGCTGCGAATGATGGATGGCTAAGTACTCTGGAAGTTCACGGGCATCGGAAAAAATCTTGCTCATGAAATAATCACTGCTACTAGGTTTGTAAACTCTAGCAACTGGAAACATGTAACGAAATACACTGCCTGCATAGTGTGAGTACATGTTGAGCATCATATGGGCATGGCATTCTCTACCTTCAGCTCGCGGGAACACCTCCTTCACTGCATTCGTTAGCCCTTTGCATGCATCCGTGGATATAGCCAATGGATCCATGTGGCCTATTGGTCTCCTGAGCTGCCTCATAAACCAGACCCAGTTTTCCTCCATTTCTGTTTCAAACAGCCTGAATGCCACTGGGAACATCTAGTTGTGACCATCAAGTGATGTGGCAGATGGCAGGCAGCCTTTCCATTTGCCAGTTTGGACAGTGTTGTCTACACTCAAATATGGCCTACAGCCGTCCTTGAATCCATCGATGCAAGGTTTAAGCGCCATGAAAAATCTTTTGAAATATATTTTACCACCTTCTGTTCGGTGTCAATCTCCACAACACTCCCCGGACACCTAGCTTGTACCTCCGCCTTGAAGTTGTACAACATCCTGAAGCTATTGGTCCAATCCCCGTGCAAGACCCCCAGAGCTTTCTCTTTACCTTTCCAAACCGTGTAATACAGAAGGACAATGTTGTATTTAGAACCGAGGCTAGTCTGAATATTCTTCGTGGTCTCCTTAGGGTTATCCTTTAGTCTGGGGCTTGTTTGTCTATGGTACCAAAGTCTGGCGGTACCTAAGTTGCCTGAAATTACCGTGTTTCGAAAAGTTGGGCCGCCAACTACTGAGAGGGGCCATTTCGAGGCAAACTCATCTCACCCCTGCGAAATACAAACATTCTGTTAAACCGCCCCGTGAAGTAGACGGTCGGGACCCACATGTCAGTTATCTGTCCGTGACGCGTGCGCCAACGTGACAACCTCTTAGGCAAATCGAGCAGCTAAGTGGATTGGATGCGTTGACCAATTTCACAAATCCATTCCCAGCTTTCCCCTAGCACCGGCGGCGTCGGAATCCACCCTCCAGGCAGGACGATCCCTTTGGACATTTGACTTCCGGGGCCAAGTTGCTGCGCCCAGTTGCTGCGCCCAGTCGCTGATACCGAGCTCCAATGGCGCATGTCGTAGCCGCCGTTGCGAGGCTCTAGCCCGCCTCCGCCGCCGACGAGCCGAGCAGCTCGGAGGATGGCAGATCCTACTATCAAGAAAGAAGAAGTTCTGTCTACAAGTGGGTGAGCTACCCTTCTCTTTGCTATTCGCACTAATTACAACTGCTAGCTGGCTACTGAACCTCAAATTGTTCGTTAGCCCAACACTGACAAACATATTTTGTCCACAGTTTTCTGTCAAGTGGGATCTGCGCGGACCCACCTTACCTGGTTACGATAGTCCTCTACAGGTACGACTCTAATGGCAAGTGGTATGGAAGCCATTGTTTCACGATGGAAGAAGCGCCTGCATAGATCTGCACTATATCTAGTATGGTTTCTGCTCCGCGTAATCATGTTGAATTATGGCCGAAGTAGACAGCAAAGTTCAGCTTCATGGATGAATGTGGCATCATGGTTCCTATAACGTGTGACAGTCAGCTAATTGGGTTGATGAAAAGGTATGCTCCGGCTGCCATGTTTGACCTGAAATGTCATGTACTGGATGTGGAAGCTGCTGCAACTGGGAGTCGCCCTTCTATTCTTGGACAGGGTGGTTGCTCGAACCCAATTAGCTCCTGGTAAGCAAAGGTCGCTTGGGGTTCGCATATTTGTGCTGAATTGTAATTTTTGTTTTATTTACTCTGTAGATATTAGGCAGTTATGCAATAGTCTTGTTTCTTTGACAGGAAGCGCCGAAGGTTAGAAACATGACTGCCGGGTCAGTCATTTTGCTGCCTGAAGAAATTAAAACGAGTGGAAAGATGATGCTAGACACGATTCTGGTGCCCATTGTCCCAGAGATGCAGAGTACGTGAAGCTAAGAAAATTGGCACCGAGGAAGAGGAAGAAGGCAGGAAATGAAGAAGCCAGTGGACGTGAAGGCTTGGCACCCAGACTGCGGAAGAAGGCTGCTGGCAATGAAGATGCATAGTAATGTGTTGAACTTGAACCTATATATGTAATCATGTTAAATTCTGATCGCTCTGTGTGTGGCACGTTGCTGGGCGAAACAATCTACCCACGTTCTCTGAGTAAAATGTACCGCGACTTAGGGTTTGGAAACGCCCGAGTCAGTAGTTGAATCCGAAATTGTGATTATGCCACTACTATCTGAAAATAATGATCCACTGGTTCCACGATTGCTGAGGGACACGAGGTCTCCAAATACGACGGAATGTAAGTGGCACATAAATAAATTATTTAAGATGCCACACTCCATGAAGCAGCAACTTATTTCAGATGCTGCACAACGACGTGGCAACATAAATAGCAATGTTCTCACCGATAATGCCCAGATGAGGAGGAAATGGGTACCACTTTCTGGCCTAATTTTGAGCCCGTCTATCTCACCGTCTCTCTACTCCTGCATCCCCTGCATCTAGCGAAGCTCCCGGATCTCCAGTAACCGGGTGTACGTGCTTCCACTTTATAAATTGTGGTTGTGCCATTTGCATGCGGCACAATCCACGTAGATTACGTTTAAACAAACCACCAGTGTCAGAATATACTAGTAGAAAATGTGTCTTTGGTCCACGGTTACGTTCCCAATCAGAAAAAAGGAAGTAATGCAGCGTTAAGACAGATTAACGGCGACCAATTTTTTACTCCCAGGACTCCGGGGCCAATAGTTCAGACCACTAGGTCAACAAGTACAACTATTACAACTTAAAAAAGGCACGAGGCTTAAGCTAAATAGAACTAGTTAACACACATCTCCTTGATCTTCCTAATCTTAGCCTTATGCGCATCTTCCTACGAGAGCAAGGATTGAATCGTTTGCTCCTTCATTTTAGCATCTTCCTTGCACAGCTTCAATTGTTTCTCTGCATCTTTTCTCATGAACTTGTCAATACTCGTAGTTGTGAACTACAGGACTTTGGCCTGGTGAAGATCCTTCCTTGCTTGAGTCAGTTCTTGCTCTGCTTTAGCCTTTAGGGCCAACGCCACATCCCTCTCCTTCTCGACTTTGCTAACCTTGTCTTCCACCCCCATGAGATCTCGCTTATGCTGGGTCGTGTCAACTGGTTCCCATAGCTTCATCTCAACACTGTCAAGAAGTGAGCTGAATGCGGATTCTTTCAACTCAACAGTCATTTCCCATAGTTTGTCTAGAATTTTCTGCATCGATTTGGGCCACTCTGGATCTACCCATTTGACAACACCGCAACTTCCGCCTCGCATCATTGCACGATGTCCTTGACACCGTAGAAACCTCCTGCCTGCGTTTCGTCCTTCGAACGCTACAAATTTAGCGGGCACATATCCATGTTTACATAGCAGAGGACTGTCTTCATCCGCTAAACTGTGATAGTCGACGTCATACATCGTCTGGTTGGCCTAACACATCGTATGAGTAAACGGAGTAGATCTGGCTTAAAAAATAGATAACTGGCCACAAATGATAGAGATAGAGATGAGACGACTCACATCAAAATCACCGTCCCTGTCGCCATGACGCGTTTCCTCGTCATCTCCCCTTGAACCCATGGCGAGAGGGGAGGGGGTGGTGGTGGCTGCCGGAGAGGGGATTGGGATGGCGGCACCGTCGGCTTGCGGCTACGGCAGGATGGGAGTGAAGTGGGGAATCTGGCTTCGAGGGGAAGGAAGAGAAGTACGGGGAGGAAGAGAAGTAATGGGGACATGACACTGGGATATGGCCTGCTCAACTGGTGAGTCATGACACTCGCAACAGGGGAGCCCCAGGTGTTGCCAGTTTGTCCAGAGCAAGCGTGGCCAATCATGCCGCAGAACAGACTACTCGCGGATCGATCTCACGAAAACCATCCCAATCATCCAAGCGCCCCGATCGGATGGTATGTAACAATCGACAAGCAGAACAACTGTGTTAGGGCGTGCCTTCTAGAAGACTCGGTCTAACGCTAAGGTTAGGGCTCTCCTAAGGTTAATTAGTATCCATATGCGGTTTATGAAAAGAACATGCATCCAATGACACGGGTGGATCTAGCTGTGGTTACTGAGAAGAGCAGACATGCAATGACACCGTTGATATGTGGTTTGTGGGAAGAACACACATGCAATGACTCTGGTGATATGTGGTTTGTGAGAAGAACACACATGCAATGAATCTAGCTATGGTTTGTGAAAAGAGCACGCACGCGATGACTCTAGTTGTGGTTCATGGGAAGAGCAGGCATACAATGACACTGGTGGATCCATGTGTGGTTCATGGGAAGAACACACATGCAATGACACTGGGTGTGGTTCATGATATGGTTTGTGAGAAGAACACACATGCAATGACACTGGTGGATCCATGTGTGGTCTTTGGGAAGAACACAAATGCAATGACACTGGTGATATGTGGTCTGTGAGAAGAACACACATGCAATGACACTGGGTGTGGTTCATGATATGGTCTGTGAGAAAAACACACATGCAATGACACTGGTGGATCCATGTGTGGTCTGTGAGAAGAACACACATGCAATGACACTGGGTGTGGTTCATGATATGGTCTGTGAGAAGAACACACATACAACGACACCGGTGGATCCATGTGTGGTCTTTGGGAAGAACACACATGCAATGACACTGGTGGATCCATGTGTGGTCTTTGGGAAGAACACACATGCAATGACACTGGTGATATGTGGTCTGTGAGAAGAACACACATCCAATGACTCTAGTTGTGGTTCATGAAAAGAGCAGACATGCAATGACACTGGTGGATCCATGTGTGGTTCATGGGAAGAACACACATGCAATGACACTGGTGGATCCATGTGTGGTTTGTGGGAAGAGCAGACCTGCGATGACACTGGTGGATCCATGTGTGGTTCATGGGAAGAACACACATGCAATGACACTGGGTGTGGTTTCATGATATGGTCCGTGAGAAAAACACACATGCAATGACACTGGTGGATCCATGTGTGGTTCTTGGGAAGAACACACATGCAATGACACTGGGTGTGGTTCATGATATGGTTTGTGAGAAGAACACACATGCAATGACACTGGTGAATCCATGTGTGGTCTTTGGGAAGAACACACATGCAATGACACTGGATCCATGTGTGGTCTGTGATAAGAACACACATCCAATGACTCTAGCTGTGGTTCATGAAAAGAGCAGACATACAATGACACTAGATCTATGTATGGTCTGTGAGAAGAACACACATCCAATGACTCTAGCTGTGGTTCATGAAAAGAGCAGACATGCAATGACACTGGTGGATCCATGTGTGGTTCATGGGAAGAACACACATGCGATGACACTGGGTGGATCCATGTGTGGTTTGTGAGAAGAACACACATGCAATGACTCCGGTGGATCCATGTGTGGTTCATGGGAAGAACACACATGCAATGACTCTGGTGATATGTGGTTTGTGAGAAGAACACACATGCAATGACTCTAGCTGTTGTTAATGAGAAGAGCAAACATGCAATGACACCGGTGGATCCATGTGTGGTTCGTGAGAAGAACACACATGCAATGACACTGGGTGTGGTTCATGATAGGGTTTGTAAGAACAACACACATGCAATGACTCTAGCTGTGGTTTGTGAAAAGAGCACGCATGCGATGACTCTAGCTGTGTTTCATGGGAAGAGCAGACATACAATGACATTGGTGGATCCATGTGTGGTTCATGGGAAGAACACACATGCAACGACACCGGTGGATCCATGTGTGGTCTATGGGAAGAACACACATGCAATGACACTGGTGGATCCATTTGTGGTTCATGGGAAGAACACACATGCAATGACACTGGTGATATGTGGTCTGTGAGAAGAACACACATGCAATGACTCTAGCTGTGGTTAATGAAAAGAGCTGACATGCAATGACACCGGTGGATCCATGTGTGGTTCAAGGGAAGAACACACATGCAATGACACTGGGTGTGGTCCATGATATGGTGTGTGAGAATAACACACATGCAATGACACTAGTGGATCCATGTGTGGTTTGTGAGAAGAGCAGACATGCAACGACACCGGTGGATCCATGTGTGGTTTGTGAGAAGAACACACATGCAATGACACTGGTGGATCCATGTGTGGTCTTTGGGAAGAACACACATGCAATGACACTGGATCCATGTGTGGTCTGTGAGAAGAACACACATCCAATGACTCTAGCTGTGGTTCATGAAAAGAGCAGACATGCAATGACACTGGTGGATCCATGTGTGGTTCATGGGAAGAACACACATGCGATGACACTGGTGGATCCATGTGTGGTCTGTGGGAAGAGCAGACATGCGATGAGGCTGGTGGATCCATGTGTGATTCATGGGAAGAACACACATGCAATGAAACTGGGTGTGGTTTATGATATGGTCTGTGAGAAAAACACACACGCAATGACACTGGTGGATCCATGTGTGGTCTGTGAGAAGAACACACATGCAATGACACTGGGTGTGGTTCATGATATGGTCTGTGAGAAGAACACACATGCAACGACACTGGTGGATCCATGGGTGGTCTTTGGCAAGAACACACATGCAATGACACTAGTGGATCCATGTGTGGTCTTTGGGAAGAACACACATGCAATGACACTGGTGATATGTGGTCTGTGAGAAGAACACACATCCAATGACTCTAGCTGTGGTTCATGAAAAGAGCAGACATGCAATGACACTGGTGGATCCATGTGTGGTTCATGAGAAGAACACACATGCAATGACACTGGTGGTTCCATGTGTGGTCTGTCGGAAGAGAAGACATGCGATGACACTGGTGGATCCATGTGTGGTTCATGGGAAGAACACACATGCAATGACACTGGGTGTGGTTCATGATATGGTCTGTGAGAAAAACACACATGCAATGACACTTGTGGATCCATGTGTGGTCTGTGAGAAGAACACACATGCAATGACACTGGGTGTGGTTCATGATATGGTTTGTGAGAAGAACACACATGCAATGACACTGGTGGATCCATGTGTGGTCTTTGGGAAGAACACACATGCAATGACACTAGATCCATGTGTGGTCTGTGAGAAGAACACACATCCAATGACTCTAGCTTTGGTTCATGAAAAGAGCAGACATGCAATGACACTGGTGGATCCATGTGTGGTTCATGGGAAGAACACACATGCAATGACAATGGTGGATCCATGTGTGGTCTATGGGAAGAGCAGACATGCAATGACACTGGTGGATCCATGTGTGGTTTGTGAGAAGAACACACATGCAATGACACTGGGTGTGGTTCATGATATGGTTTGTGAGAAGAACACACATGCAATGACTCTAGCTGTGGTTTGTGAAAAGAGCACGCATGCGATGACTCTAGCTATGGTTCATGGGAAGAGCAGACATACAATGACACTAGTGGATCCATGTGTGGTTCATGGGAAGAACACACATGCAATGACACTGGTGGATCCATGTGTGGTTTGCGAGAAGAACAGAGATGCAATGACTCTAGCTGTGGTTAATGAGAAGACCAGACATGCAATGACACCGGTGGATCCATGTGTGGTTTGTGAGAAGAACACACATGCAATGACACTAGGTGTGGTTCATGATATGGTTTGTAAGAAGAACACAAATCCAATGACTCTAGCTGTGGTTCATGAAAAGAGCATGCATGCGATGACTCTAGCTGTGGTTCATGGGAAGAGCAGACATACAATTGCACTGGTGATATGTGGTATGTGAGAAGAACACACATGCAATGACTCTAGCCGTGGTTCATGAAAAGAGCAGACATGCGATGACACTGGTGGATCAATGTGTGGTTTGTGAGAAGAGCACACATGCAATGACACCGGTGGATCCATGTGTGGTTTGTGGGAAGAACACACTTGCAATGACACTGGTGATATGTGGTTTGTGAGAAGAACACACATCCAATGACTCTAGTGGATCCTTACGTGGTTTATGAGTGGTTTATGAGAAAAACACACATCCAATGAACTCTTGTGGATCCATCTTGGCATAATTTGATGTATGCCAAGATGTATTTCATTGTGCAAGACACCCACTTTCCATTTTTATACTACTCAGTATCGCCCTTGGTTTTATGTGGTACCACTCAGTTTTGCCCCTCCCCCTCTCTCTATCTTTCGTAGAAGCACTAATCTGTGCTCACCCTGTCTACTACTCCCTGATTGGTTATCACAGTTGTTACGCGGATCGTGCGCACCAGCTGTTGATTTTGTGCGATCCAACAATAATCGTTGCACATGTCGTGCCCTTTGCAATACAGCGCGAGACAGCACGGACGTCTCCCTCAGCGAGACTTCTACAGAAGGAACACGATGCCGTCCATGGAAAAAGTCATCGAGCGGTCATGTCATGTTTAATCAAGTCTGAAAAGCCTAATACTGCTACTACTACGCCACAACGCATGCATCATCGAGTGCACGGTCGTCGATGGACAACTGCAATTTATTGCCACTTGATTTTAATAAGACATATCCCATTTTTTACGCACCGGCTCTCAGTCGCCAATTTTAGGGCCGTGTCAAACTTCGTACATAGAAATTGTGTGTGCACCCTTTGCATGCGGCTCAATACAGAACTACCATGCATGGCCCGGGAAAAAACATGACGTACCGTGCGCATATCGCGGTGCACGGTGTAGTCGACTGCGCGGCACGTTGCACGGTGGTGCAACGAAACGTGCCTTGCTTCTATCCACCTTAGCTATAGAGCCCCTCTCCGCACACCCACTCCCACTCTCACTCACTGTCCCCACGCAACCCTCTCCACTGTCCCACCAGCATCCGCAAACTCCCGAGAATACCCCGTCCGCGCCGGCGATGGCCGAGGAGGATAAGGTGGCCATCGTCGCCTCCGTGGCTGCCGGCGAGGAGGCCCCCGTCTCCTCGTCGGTCCCCCTCGACGCATTGAAAGCAGCCGCTGTCCCTATCCAGGCCCTAGTAGAGGCATCGATGGCAGCCGCCGTTCCCGTCTAGGCTCCCGTCCCAGCTACCGAAGGAGCCGCCGAAGAGGAGCCCCCCGCCAGCAAGGAGGCCCTCGCTGGTCACAAGCAGATCACACACTTCTTGGGCACCTACAATCCAGATAAGTACATCGCTCCGCTGAACCCCTACGACACCGACATCGACGACCTATGGTCCGAGGTAACTAGGGTTTGCTCCCCTCCCCTGGTTCTTCTACCATTTGTTAGAAATAATGGGCTAATCTATTTCAAATTTAGCTGGTATTGTCATTTTTAATATTCTGGAATTAATCATGGAAATTGTGCCTAATTATACAACGTTCCCATTGTTGGATGCTAGAACTTGGTTTATTAGGATTCGCTTGTTCGCATTTCGATTGCTCGATCTTCTTACACCATCTACTCCCCCATTTTCCCTTTCTTCCAATAGGTTTCCGGCAGCGACGTCTGCAGCGATGACGAGTCCATTCACACCAAGGCTCATCAGGTGTTGAGGAGGCTGCAGGCCCGCAAGTACGACGGCTTCCTCACGCCCCCTACTACAGCTGCCCCTTCCGCAAGGGGGCATCTACTGCTTGACGAGTCGCGTCGCCGGCAGCACCGTCTTGAACACCTTCCTGAAGCACGCAGAGGCCACGGGCTCCCGCATCCACAAAAGCGGCAAGCTCGAGCCCGCGACCATCAACTCCTACATCACTGAACACCGTGCTCTCAGCATTCACCTCCGAAACCTCCAGCGGGTGGCTATCTAAGAGGGTCGCATGCCTCCAATCAGGCCCAAGTCCCCCATGTCCAAGAAACTAGGTAGCAAGAAGTGGTGGAAGCACCTGAGGGAGATGGAGGCGCTGGCGAATGAACGGGTTGGATGTCTCCTTGAATGTATCTACATCTGCATACAGCTGCTGCTGCTAAGCAGCTTCTTTTGATTTTCTATATTTTGCTTGCATCCTATTTCTGGCTGAATGCATCGAACCCTGTTAAGCAACCTACTACTTTCTATCGCAATATCCTATTTAGTTACGCACAGCTATATCTACATTTGTTTTGTTTTCTGAATGAATGTATTCTGCCTGGTGTGATTTGCTGCTCTAGATTTGCTACCTGATCGGAGGCAAAAAGAGGTCCAAAAGGGAACGAATTATCGAAGTGAGAATCTTCTCTAGATTTGCTACCAATTTGGGCAAAATGAAACATATCGGTTTAGCGAGAGAGGAAAAGGGCACTGTTTCAAACTACCAGTTAAGAAGCTACCATCTTGACAAGCTACAAGACACATACATAAACATAACACAACGAGGGTTAAATTTATTTTACTAGTATCACTTGATGCGCTAGACATCTTGGCAAGCTAACTGAATTCCACAAAACAGAAACAGAAACATAACAGTAACAAGGAAAATTTAATTCACTCCTCATCAGACCACTTGACGCGCTTGCTATCATTCCAGGTACTCCACGTCCGACGAACTGCTTTGTTCCAAATGGCATCTGACTTGGATTCCCTATCTTCAGCGTCCTGCGGCACAATTACCGGTGCATCACAGGCCTGATTGTTGCCGATGCCGCCTCTTTGTTTGCCGCTTCAGCTGCAGCCTCTCTGTCAGCTGCTTCTTCAGCTGCAAGCTCTCTTTCAGCTGCTTCTGCAGCCTCCCTGTCAGCTGCTTCAGATGCAGCTAATTTCTTGGCATATTCAACTTCAAACTCAGCTATTCGGCATTTTCTACAAAGGGCTCCCCTAAGCTCGTCTTCCCTCTTGCAAATAGGGCAAAACACGAGGTAACGTTGAAAAAAATGGATCTTCTTGTACAGCTGGTAGGTCACGTAAGCATCTATGGCTGCATACTTCAGGTTTATATCAGACAACGGCCACTCGTTCTAGAAATCGTGCCTATCCTTAGGGAAATCTTCCTTCATTGTGACGTACGACTCATCGAGGATTCTAGTTGCGAGTGATGCCATTCCATCCTTCTTCCTGCCCTCTAGGATCTTGACAAGATGCTGAATATCGATCCAGTTGTGCGTAGGAATCATAATTTCCTCTTGATACAATTTCGAAAAATCAGTTGTTGTGTCGACAGTGCAGAAAACAATTCCCTTTTTTTGAAGGAACTGGCGCAGCGCCGGACATTTCCTGTCAGTCCTGAAAGTATGTAGTTTGTCATCACCAAAATTTGTAACTACAAATATTTTTTCAATGCAAGATTATCATCTCAATATAATTTTGAAAAGTTTAGTAAATGCAAGATCAAGACTCTCAACATTGTATTGAAATAATTTATTTGGTTTTGCTATTTCTTAGTCGACTGAACGAGTTGCACATTTCTTTTAACTACGGTTGCACTTTTCTTAGGTGATTGAGACTAAAGAAAATCTCAGTCGATTGAGACATAGGCAAACCCTAATTTATTTGGTCCTAAGTAAAATCCAGTAGTTGCAAGATGAGCAAGTGGATAAAGAACAATAGGAGAAAACCCTAAAAGTGGTTAGCTACAGAGAGAGCAGATCTACAGAGCGGGAGAGATGGTAGACGAGGACGTGTTTCCGCATGGCAAGTTGAACGACGGTGACTTCACTCCCTTCATATGGGTGCTCCGGGGTGTACTCGAGGGCCAATCCCACAAACTTGTCCTCGTCTATCCCAAGCCAACCCTCCTACATCCTCAGGACACGCACCACTGTCTCCTCCTCGTAGGTGTAGACAACGTCTATCTTCTTGTTGTCATGGGTAGTGAAGCTTGTCTCTAGAGTGCGTAGATCTTCCATGGCGGCAAGGAGAAGACGGGAAGAAGATAGTAGATGATAGGAAGAAGAAGAGTGGTTTCTGCGAGGCAGGGGAATGGTGGAACCGTCAATGCGCTTTTATGGTAGGGGTTAACGATTGGGACGGAAGTCCAAGGAGAGACACGTGACGGTGGCCGTTCCAGCTTCTGAGTAAACAAAAAATAATTATAACGCCGATACATGGGCCCTGTTTTGTCACGTCAATACACTGGGTAGGGGGTGTTGTCCTATCCACTGTGCCAACGCTGCAAGCCTACGTGACAGCCACCCCGCCTAAGCGACGGGAGCGACATAACGGCGAACTAACAGGGGGCCCCAACTTGACGCCCGTTAGCCTGATTTTTTGTATTGAAACGTAAAGTTGAATTCGTGCCAAAAAAGACCCTCTGAGTATTTGGCACACCAATTGTAGTCATCCCGGCTGATTTCAGGGAACTTGGGTACTGCATTGCCTATACACCCCAACTTTCGGCCGCAAAGTGATATTCTCTTTAGTATGGACATAGATTGCATAGCCACCCACTCCGTATCAGCCATTGAGGATTTTAGTTTGCTGCCTGTCGGACACATGTGTGGAGGGCCCATTCTGTTCACCTGCAACACAGATTCATTTAAAAGATAAGCGGAGTCGACTAGTTGCCAGAAAGATATCGCACATCAATTGTAGTTACAAAGTGAAAAGAGAGAGAGAGAGAGTTCTAATGGTTTGCTGCATTCATTGCCCCAATACCCTAATTGCAGTCGACGCATGTAAGGATCTTGCTGTGATCCTCCATGGACAATGTACCTCGGCCCGTCCAATCATCCACGTTAACTTGCAAACGGCCTAATACCTCTCGACAGAGTTCTTCAGTCGATAAACGTCGAACTCCCTCTTGATACAAAAATGCCGGAACGACATCCTGAACTCATGAATGCTCCTGAACTCGGTGCCGACCGAAATTATAGGATACTCGTGGTCATGTTTCATTTCTTCTACTTCAACACCCAAATCATCGACTGGAATACTAGCCTCATGGTTAAGTTCCTCGTCTATTTCATCATCACCAGATTCTTGATCCTCTATAATGCCTGCTTCTTCATCTGATTCAGAATCTTCGCCATCGTCTCTAATGCCTAGTACTGCACACATCATATTGACTCCCATGGGTGGGGCTGCACCATCGTCTCCACCCGGAAGGACAGGAACATTAGCCAGCCACCTCACTGGCAACTCTGTTTTCTCCAAGACACTCGGTTGGTTCTGCTGCAACCATATGGGGTGGTCTTACGTTTGCATGCATCCCAGGTACTTCAGTGGACAAACAGCAGTCAGAATCAATTTCATCTTGAGTGTACAAAACCCTCTTGCTCTTCCTGTGTACATCCTCCTTCCTGATGTAATATTTCCTGATGGTGTCAGTAGGGTTTGACATCCGCGTTCCACTCCCCATCGAACTAGGCCTTTTGCTACCGCTCCTCGGTGTGATCTCCTTATTGCCTCCCCTCACGGGTGTTGGCTCCAGGGTGTTGGCATTATGGCCTGACCTCTGCGGCATGTTCTTCTTCAAATTAGCCCTTGCTACTACTATTGGGCGTGTTCTCCATCGTGCTGGCATTATTGCCTGACCCCAGCAGCGTGTTCCACTCCAAATTACCCCTCTTGCTGCTACTATTGGGCGTCTTCTCCTTCGTGCTAGCATTATTGCCTGACCTCAGCGGCGTGTTCTGCTCCAAATTAGCCCTTTTGCTGCTACTATTGGGCGTGTTCTCCTTCGTGCTGGCATAATTCCCTGACAGCGGCGTGTTCTGCTCCAAATTAGTGTTTTTTCTGCTCCCACTGGGTGTGGTAGCCTCCATGCTGGCCATCTTCGCCTCTTTGCTACCACTCCTGGGAGTGTTCACCACCGTGCTAGCCCTCTTAGCGTTTTTGCTACTACCGTTCGGTGTGGCATTTTGACTGGATCTGAGGGGTGTACTCTGCGGCGTGGTGCCTTTTGTCGTGCGACTCTTGGGTGTCCTCTTCTCTAGCATGGTCTCCTTGGTGACGTTCTTCTTCGGGGTGCCCTTTCTGGGGATGCTCTTCCTGCTCCTCTGTAAGACTCTCCTCTGTTCGAAGCCACCCTCAGTCGCACCAGCCCCAGTGATGCCATGGATCAGGTCACGCATGCCTTCTAAAAGTCCATCACCTCTATTGTCGAGTTCCAATTCCTCTCCAACCATGAGCACTACCAAGTGGAAGTAAACTTCACCTCTATAATGTTTCCTTGTAAACGGTACGACTAAATCCCTGGTATCTTTCACTTCGATAGCCTTTTTGCTCCTGTAACCATAATATAACAAACGTGCTTCCTGGGAGGACCCCCACAACACCTTCACACGTAACGATGCCATCAGGTCAGATAACTCTACCACTTCAGGGTCGTATCTGCCAAGGATTACATCAAACTCGTCATAGAATTTTTCTGTGCCATCATCTAATTTGGCAGTATAATCCGCGACACCGATACGAACGATTACTTTCCATCATCAGGTTCTTCAGGATAGAAACCTCCGAGAGGTTCGAGAGATGGAGCGGCACCATCATACCCAGCCCCAATGCCATCGCCGCCATCACCAGCGTCATCGTTAGCTAGATCAACCTCGGTGGAAGTACCAGGACCAGGAGTAAGGCGAGGGCCCTTAGCAGCGGGAGCTACATTACATGGTGGACAGACAGGGCCCCTTCTAACGGCAACCACAATAGGATCAGCTGCTGCCATGCCACCTCGACGATCAGGAGCAGTTCCCACAACAGAAGTGTTTCGAGTGCTAGCAGAGTCCAGACCATGAGCTGGCTTCAGACCAGCATCTCGCTGAACCCGAGCACGGGTACGAGGAGGAGAGAAGGCATCAGTCTTTGCAACAACAGTGGGGAAGCCTCTGGAAGCCTTGTTTGCTCAACAGCGGCAGGGATTGGGTCAACAGCGTCCAGATCAACAACAACACAAGGACGACCAGTACTAGCAGATTCTAGAGCACGGGTTCGCACATCATGAGGACGGTTTCAAGGAGGAGCAGCACACAAGGCGGCGGTCTTGGCAACAACAGCGGGGCAGGCTCCGAACGCCTTAGTTTGTTCAACAGCAACATGGATTGGGTGAGTAGCAGCCGCAACAACACGGGCACGGGGAATGGGACGACCAGTACCAGCAGATTCTAGAGCAGAGTTTTCCACAACGGCAATACGGGGACTCCTACAAGGAGGTTGCCTGATAGAAGCATGTCGCGGATGAGGAACCACATTTTGCTCAACAACAGCATTGGTTCGAGTTAGACCTCCCTGTCCAATAATAGCTGGGCGACTCCCAATAGCAGGAGCTTCCACATCCACTATGTTACACACCAGCATAACCATGCGACGCCTAACATGCTGTTTCATCAACCCAATTAGCTGACTGTCACACGCTATAGGAACCTTGAAGCCTCGGTCATCAACAAGGTTGAACCGTGCAGTCTGCTCTGGCCTCATTTCAGCAAGTTCACGCACAGCAGCAACCAAACTAGGGACAGTGCATAACTGCACAGGCGCTACTTCCATCTTCAGACTCTGAGCCTCTTTCCACGTGCTCTTCCCATGTGGTAATTTAACGAGGTAGCCGCAGATGCTCACCAGAACCGTGTATTTGGGTTCAACGGAGATCCTAGTTGACAGAAAATTGGAGACAAAAGATAAGAATTGTTTGTCAGCGTCGTGCTAGCAAGAAATTCTATGTTCGATATATCTCTGTAATGCCAATAGCCAGCTAGCAGTTATACGTAGTGCGAATAGCAAAGAGAAGAGTAGCTCACCCAAAATTAGCTAGAAGTACTTCTTCCTCAGCAAATGGATCCGCCATCCTCCGTGTTGCTCAGCTCGTCGGCGGTAGAGGCGGGCTAGATCGTTGCAACGACTGGCATGACATTCGGCATTAGAGCTCGGTAGCAGCGAGTAGGCGCAACAACTTGGCGCCGGAAGTCAAATGCCTGAAGAGATCATTCTGGTTGGAGAGGGGATTTCGACGCCGCTGGTGCTAGGGTTCATGCGAAAGGAGGGAGGGGTGGATTTGTGAATTTGGTCAACACACGATGCTCCTTTAGTATCTCGTTTCGCCTACATGGTTGTCGCGTTGGCGCTCGCGTCACGGAAATATTACTGACATCAGGGTCCCAACCATCTACTTCACGGGGCAGTTTCACGGCATGTTTGGATTTGGTAGGGGTGAGACGAGTTTTCATCGAGATGGCCCCTCTCGGTAGTTGGCGGCCCAACTTTTCAAAACACGGTAATTTCAGGCAACTTAGGTACCGCCATGCGCTGGCCTGCCAACTACCGCAGACGAACAAGCCCCATTGAATGTGTGTTCTTTTCACAAACCACATATGGATCCACCAGTGTCATTGCATGTGTGTTCTTTTCATAGACCACATATGGATCCACAAGTGTCATTGCATGTGTGTTCTTTTCACAAACCACATATGGATCCACCGGTGTCATTGCATGTGTGTTCTTTTCATTAACCATGTATGGATCGCCTAGTGTCATTGCATGTGTGTTCTTATCAAGAACCATAACTAGAGTTAGTGAATGTGTATTATTTTCACAAACCACACATGGATCCACCAGTGTCATTGCATGTGTGTTCTTTTCATAGACCACATATGGATCCACTAGAGTCATTCCATGTGTGTTATATTCATGCACCACAACCTGAGTCAGTGAATGTGTGTTCTTTTCACAAACCACATATGGATCTACTAGAGTCATTGCATGTATGTTCTTTTCATCAACCACATGAGCATGTGTGTTCTTTTCACAAACCACATATGGATCCACCAGTGTCATTGAATGTGTGTTCTTTTCATTAACCACATATGGATTCCCTACTGTCATTGCATGTGTTTTTTTTTCACTAATCACAACTAGAGTCATTGCATGTGTGTCCTTTTCACAAACCACATATGGATCCACCAGAGTCATTGCATAACTATTCTTTTCATAAACCACATATGGATCCACCAGAGTCATTGCATGTCCATTCTTTTCATAAACCACATGCGCATGTATGTTATTTTCACAAATCACATATGGATCCACTAGTGGCATTGAATGTGTGCTCTTTTCACAAACCACATATGGATCCACTAGTGTCATTGCATGTGTGTTATTTTCATAAACCACATATGGATCCACTAGTGTCATTGCATGTGTGTTCTTTTCACAAACTACATATGGATCCACTAGAGTTATTACATGTCGGTTCTTTTCATAAACCACATATGGATCCACCAGAGTCATTGCATGTATGTTCTTTTCAAACCACATGGATCCACCAGTGTCATTGCATGTGTGTTCTTTTAATAAACCACAGCTAGAGTCATTGGATGTGTGTTCTTTTCATAAACCACAACTAGAGTCACTGCATGTGTGTTCTTTTCACAAACCACATATGAATCCACCAGTGTCAATGAATGTGTGTTGTTTTCACAAACCGCATATGGATCACCTAGTGTCATTGCATGTGTGTTCTTTTCATTAACCACATATGGATTCATTGCATGTCTATTCTTTTCACAAACCACATAAGGACCCACTAGAGTCATTGCATGTGTGTTCTTTTCAAAAATCACATATGGATTCATTGCATGTCTATTATTTTCACAAACCACATAAGGATCCAGTAGTGTCATTGCATGTGTGTTCTTTTCTTTAACCACATATGGATCCCCTAGTGTCATTTCATGCGCGTTCTTTTCATTAACCACAACTAGCGTCATTGCATGTGTGTTCTTTTCACAAACCACATATGGATCCACCAGAGTCATTGCATGTCTGTTCTTTTCATAAACCACATATGGATCCACTAGAGTCATTGCATGTATGTTCTTTTCATAAACCAAATGAGCATGTGTGTTCTATTCACAAACCACATATGGATCTACCAGTGTCATTGAATGTGTGTTCTTTTCACAAACCACATATGGATCCACCAGTGTCATTGCATGTGTATTCTTTTCATAGACCACATATGGATCCACCAGTGTCATTGCATGTGTGTTCTTTTCACAAACCACATATGGATCCACCAGTGTCATTGCATGTGTGTTATTTTCATTAACCACATATGGATCCCCTAGTGTCATTGCATGTATGTTCTTTTGATGAACCACAACTAGAGTCAATGAATGTGTTTTTTTCACAAACCACATATGGATCCTCTAGTGTCATTGCATATGTGTTCTTTTCATAGACCACATATGGATCCACTAGAGTCATTCCATGTGTGTTATTTTCATGCACCACAACTAGAGTCAGTGAATGTGTGTTCTTTTCACAAACCACATATGGATCTACCAGAGTCATTGCATGTATGTTCTTTTCATCAACCACGTGAGCATGTGTGTTCTTTTCACAAACCACATATGGATCCACCAGTGTCATTGAATGTGTGTTCTTTTCATTAACCACATATGGATTCCCTAGTGTCATTGCATGTGTGTTCTTTTCACTAACCACAACTAGAGTCATTGGATGTGTGTTCTTTTCACAAACCACATATGGATCCACCAGAGTCATTGCATGTCTATTCTTTTCATAAACCACATATGGATCCACCAGAGTCATTGCATGTCAATTCTTTTCAGAAACCACATGAGCATGTGTGTTATTTTCACAAATTACATATGGATCCACTAGTGTCATTGAATGTGTGTTCTTTTCACAAACCACATATGGATCCACCACCGTCATTGCATGTGTGTTCTTTTCATAGACCACATATGGATCCACCAGTGTCACTACATGTGTGTTATTTTCACAAACCACATATGGATCCACCAGAGTTATTATATGTCTATTCTTTTCATAAACCACATATGGATCCAGCAGGGTGATTGCATGTGTGTTCTTTTCATAAACCACATGGATCCACTAGTGTCATTGCATGTGCGTGATACATTGCAAATGTATCTATAATTTTTTATGTTCCATGCTTGGTTTTATCCACTTCCTTGTGTTTTGTCCACACTTCGGAGTACTTATCATACGATTTCTTGGACTAACCTATTAAAAAGAGCCACAATGTCAGCTGCCTGTTTTCTACTGTTTTTGGTTCCAGGAAAGTGAGAAAATGAATATTCTCGGAATTGGACGGGACAAAAGCCAAAGTGGCTATTTTCCGGAAGTCATCAGATGCCAGAATACGAGACAGAGAAGGGCTGGGGGCCGGCCACACCACCTGGCCGCACGGCTAGGCCTATCCCGCGCCAGGGGGTGGTCTGGCCGACCCCAGCACCCCCTCGGCCTCTCCTTCTGCCTATAAGATGCCCTCGGGGCGAAAACCCTAAGTACCCAATCAAAAATCCACGAAAGAGTCTGGAGCCACCGTCATCTCCATCCCTAGACCGGGAGGGATCTGAAGCTCTTACCGGCACCCTACCGGAGAGGGGAATTCACCCTAGAGGCCTTCTTCATCACCTTGCAAGCCTCCGGTGTGATGCGTGAGTAGTTCATCCTTGGACTACGGATCCATGTAGTAGGTAGATGGCTGGTTCTCCTCCTTTGTGCTTTCATGTTTAGATCTTGTGAGCTCCGTTCATGATCAAGATAATCTATTTGTAATCATACATGTTGTGTTTGCGGGGATCCGATGGATATTGAGATGCTATTTCAGATTGATTATTGATTGTATCATGTCTTTGTTATTTGTGATCTTGCATGCTTTCCGTTGTTAGTAGCTATCTTGGACAAGTAGATGCTAGCAACCTCAAGAGTTAGTATTTATGCTCGATAGTGGGTTCATGCCTCTGGTAATCTGGGGAAGTGACAGAAATCTCTAAGGTCCTAGATGTGATGTTGCTACTAGGGAGAAAACAACAATCGTTTGTTCTTAGAACAATCGTATTGTTTACTTTACATGCAATTCGTAAAGAAATAATCTGTTGCTTGCAACTTAATACTAGAGGGGGTTCGGATGATAACCTGAAGGTGGATTATTAGTCATAGATGCAGTTGGATGGCGGTCTATGTATAATGTTGTAATGCCCAATCAAGTCTCAAAGGAGTCAAGATGATTAGTATATGCATGTATTGCTTTCTCGATGTTTGTCAATTGCCCCGCTGTAATTTGTTCACCTAGCATGTTATCTATCTTAAGGATAGCCACCTCTAGTGAACTATGGATCCCGATCCTTTTCTTTACATACAATCTATAAACTGTTTACTGCTTTGTGTTTACTTTCTGCAAACTTTTACTTCCTTACATTCGATACGTTTAATCCTTTGTTTTCAGCAAAATACAGTGAGATTGACAACCTCACCACAAGTTGGGGACAGAGTTCTGTGGTTGTGTTGTGCAGGTCTCCACGTTGCTACTAGCACCGGTAGTGCGCCCAGCCAAGGCTAAGCTAGCAACACCTTTGGGGTCATTCCTTGCTCCTACTGGTTCGATTAAACCTTGGTTTCATAACTGAGGGAAACTTGCTGCTGTGCTCATCATACCTTCCTCTTGGGGTTCCCAATGAGCTCTACATCAACACCGAGCCATCAAGCATTTTTCTGGAGCCGTTGCCGGGGAGTCAAGGACATCTTCACAAGGGGAGTCCCTCATGACCAATCTCTTTACTTTGTTATTTTTGTTTTGCTTAGTTCCTTTTTCTTTGTTTGCTTGTTTCTTTATCAAAAAGACAAAAAATTAGTTTTACTAGGTTGCTTTCTTATTTGAAAACACAAAAAATGACTACTCTGGGAAACACTAAGTTGGGTGACTTTACTAGCACCAACAACAATGATTTTATGAGCACACCTATTGCTCCACCTGTGCCTGAAGATACTTTCTTTGAGATAAAACCTACTTTGCTCAATCTTGTTATGAGAGAACAATTTTCTGGTATTGGTAATGAAGATGCTGCTGCCCATCTAAATAAGTTTGTTGAACTTTGTGAGATGCAAAAGCATAGGGATGTAGATGGTGATTTTATTAAGCTGAAATTGTTTCCTTTCTCTTTTAGAGGAAAAGCTAAAGAATGGTTGAATTCCTTAACTAGGTATAATATTGATTCTTGAACTAAAGGCAAAGATGCTTTCATTGGAAAAAACTATCTTCCTACTAATATTATATCTATGAGAAGTGAAATAATGAAGTTTAAACAATCTGATAATGAGCATGTTGCTCAAGCTTGGGAAAGAATGAAATCTTTGGTAAAGAATTGTCCCACTCATGGACTGACTGCTTGGATGATCATCCAAACTTTTTATGCAGGATTGAACTATTCTTCAAGGAACCTTTTGGATTCTGCTGCTGGAGGTACCTTTATGACCATCACTTTGGGTGTTGCAACAAAACTTCTGGACATTATGATGGTTAACTATTCTGAATGGCATACTGAGAGAGCTCCACAAGGTAGGAAGGTAAATTCTGTTGAGGAAACTTCCTCCTTGAGTGATAAGATTGATATTATTATGTCTATGCTTGTGAACAGAAAAGCCCATATTGATCCAAATAATGTTCCTTTAGCCTCTTTGGTTGCTCAAGAAGAGCAAGTTGATGTGAACTTCATAAGAAATAATAATTTTGGCAATAATGCTTATAGGGGTAATTTTAGTAACAACAATTATAAGCCATATCCTCCCAACAATGGTAATGCTTATGGAAATTCTTACAACAATAATAGTAGTGCTCCCTCTGAACTTGAATTTGTGCTTAAAGACTTTATTAGTAAACAAACTGCTTTCAATAAAACTATTGAGGAAAAACTCTCTAATGCTGAAAGAAATATAGCATCTTTGGTTGAAGCTCAATCTTCTTTGAATAAAATGGCTGCTAAACCTGAAACTAATGAGAATTCCTTTGTAGCTACTAATGCTATACAAGTAAGAATTGATGAAAATATTAGACTATTAGCTGAATTACATGCTAAGTGGGAAAGAGAAGATGAAATTGCTAGAAACATTAGTGTTTCTACTATCACAACCACTAGTGTTGAGGCTAGTAATAGTTCTACTATTCTAGATGATAAATTTGATTTTTATCTTGATGGTTGTAATATCTCTGAAGTTATTAAGTTCCTACAAAAGCTTGCTAAAAGTCCTAATGCTAGTGCTATGAACATGGCCTTTACAAAACACATTACTGATGCTCTCATAAAGATTAAAGAAGGAAAGATGGAACATAAAGCTTCTATTCCTATAAAACAATAAGATGGTTGGGAACCCATCATTAATATAAAAGTGAATGACTTTGATTTCAAAGCTTTATGTGATCTTGATAGTAGTGTTTCTATTATGCCTAGAGGGATTTATGATATGCTTGATTTACCTCCACTTGAAGATTGTTCTCTGAATGTCCCACTTGATGATAATGCTAAAAAGAAACTCATGGGAAGTATTAATGATGTTCTTATTATGGTTAACAATGCCTATGTCCCCGTTGATTTCTATGTTTTGGATGTTGAAAGCAATGCTTCTTGTCCTATTACTTTGGGAAGACCTTTTCTTAAAACTGTTGGTGCCATTATTGATATGAAAGAAGGCACCATTAAATATCAAATCGCACTCAAGAAAGGTATAGAACACTTCCCTAAGAAGAGAAAGAAGATTTCTGTTGCTTCTCCTATGAAAACAAAATTTGGTCTTAATGCTTCTTCATTCGAGAACACTTGATTCTTTCTTGCTTCTTATGCCTAACTTAAAGGCGTTAAAGAAAAGTACTTATTGGGAGATAACGGAAAAGTTTTAGATGAGTCTTGGAAGTTATTACTTCAGTAATAACCGCTCCTTATCCTTTTTATTTACTTTTTGTGCCAAGAATCACCTCTAATGAGAGAGAAGTAATGATTGGGAAAGTTGCTGTCCCGAAACAGATTTCTGTGCTTCACCGTAAAAATTCGTGTAAAATGTCTGAACGTCTTTTTGAGGCGTGAATGTTTGTGCTTATGCCCCAGGTTGTTATCTAACTTTCGTTAGTTCAACAAGTTTTTATTTGAGCAAAAGAAGGTCTTCGAAAAAATTCGTCCATACCTGCTGGTCTGTTTTGACAGATTTCTGCCATTTTCTGCATTTGCTTCTCGTTGGTTCCTTTTTGAGTTCTTTTGGGAAAATTGAGGTTTTTGAGGGAAGTGCTACAGTATCTAGTGTTCTAATGGAAGTTTATTTGGTGTTAGAACTGAACCTTAAAACTTATTTATCTTGAGTGCACTAATGTTGCTAATAAAGATTGTGTGAAGTTTTGTATGAAGGAAAAATTTCAGGTGTATGGAAGGAATGAGTAATGAGATGAAGGATGGACTAAAGCTCAAGATTGGGGATGCCACGCGTGTCACCTCAAGAAATATCCAATAAGCACAAGCGTTAAAGCTTGGGGATGCCCAAGGCATCCCCCTCTTCATTAATAAAACTCATAGGTTTCTTCCAAATGTTTCATTTTTATTGTTTCATGCACAGTTGTGTTGTTCTTGGAGCGTCTTCTTTTTTCATTTTATTTTGTTTGCTTAGTTTTACGAATAAATTGGTTGGACCCCCTCTTTCATACATTGGTTTGCAAATAGTTTGGTTTGGTTTGGAAAAGAGTAGGAAAGTTCATTCTTATGTGGTAAAAAAGAGCTCGTTTTTGACTGTGGCCTATGCTTTGTCATGCCATGCTTGATATTGTTTTGGATTTATGCTTAGTATTCTTTGTTGTAGCATGACTTGTTATAAAAAATTGAGATTGCTTAATGTGCCTTGGATGAATCATGTGTTGTTTTAGCATATTAAAGCATAGTATAGTGGTATTCTCCTTTGATGCTTTATTTGGGTTGACTTGGCGCATGCTCACACCATGTTATGACTATCATGTACACCATAGTTTGTTGACTTTAACCTTAATCACTTCAAGATTCTTATGATGGGGGCAATGAGAGCTGAAAGCTATAAGTACCATAATTTTTGGAAGCTCTTTATGAAACTTGAATCTCTGCTTCCTTCTATGAAGGCCTTTCTTCCACCGTTATATTGAGTCTCCACCTTCTACCTTTATGCACTTACTTTGAGAGCATACTGGCCATTCTTAGTTCTATGTGCATTGTCCCAAGACTAGTTGATTGATGCATAACTTGATATTGCTTGTTTTAAACTATTTGTATCTAGTCACTCTTATGAACTTTGAAGGTGTCCTATGCATTTATATTTGCTACTCTATAAGGGAAAAGTTGAATACTATTATGCTATGTTTTCTTTATGTGAAACAAACAAACCTCTTGCAAAGCATTGTTATTCATGAATCTTTTGTTTGTGCATTTTCATGTTGCATCATAGTTTATTTGTCTTATTGCTAGAACTTTGTCTTTCATGTTATGACTTAAGTACTATGATCCCAGCTTTGAATGTTTTACAAATACTTTGATCAAGTCTTTGATGGTGCATGTCACCTCAGAAATTCTTTATTTCTTTTTATCACTTACCTACTCGAGGACGAGCAGGAGTTAAGTTGGGGATGTTGATACATTGCAAATGTATCTATAATTTTTTGATGTTCCATGCTTGGTTTTATCCACTTTCTTGTGTTTTGTCCACACTTTGGAGTACTTTTCATATGATTTCTTGGACTAACCTATTAACAAGAGCCATAGTGCCAGCTACCTGTTTTCTGTTGTTTTTGGTTTCAGGAAAGTCATAAAATGAATATTCTCGGAATTGGACGGGACAAAAGCCAAAGTGCCTATTTTTCCGGAAGTTATCAGATGCCAGAATACGAGACGGAGAAGGGCTAGGGGCCGGCCACACCACCTGGCCGCACGGCTAGGCCTGGCCCGTGCCAGGGGGCGGTGTCGCCGACCCGAGCACCCCCTCGGCCTCTCCTTCTGCCTATAAGATGCCCTCGGGACGAAAACCCTAAGTACCCGATCAAAAATCCACGAAAGAGTCTGTAGTCGCCGTCATCTCCATCCCTAGATCGGGAGGTATCTGAAGCTCTTCCCGGGACCCTGCCGGAGATGGGAATTCACCCTGTAGGCCTTCTTCATCACCATGCAATCCTCCGGTGTGATGCGTGAGTAGTTCATCCTTGGACTATAGATCCATGTAGTAGCTAGATGGCTGGTTCTCCTCCTTTGTGCTTTCATGTTTAGATCTTGCGAACTCCGTTCATGATCAAGATCATCTATTTGTAATCATACATGTTGTGTTTGCAGGGATCCGATGGATATTGAGATGCTATTTCAGATTGATTATTGATTGTATCATGTCTTTGTTATTTGTGATCTTGCATGCTTTCCGTTGTTAGTAGCTATCTTGGCCAAGTAGATGCTAGCAACTCCAAGAGTTAGTATTTATGCTCGATAGTGGGTTCATGCCTCTGGTAACCTGGGGAAGTGACAGAAATCTCTAAGGTACTAGATGTGATGTTGCTCCTAGGGAGAAAACAACAATCGTTTCTTCTTAGAACAATCGTATTGTTTACTTTACACGCAATTCGTAAAGAAATAATCTGTTGCTTGCAACTTAATACTAGAGGGGATTTGGATGATAACCTGAAGGTGGATTATTAGTCATAGATGTAGTTGGATGGCGGTCTATGTATAATGTTGTAATGCCCAATCAAGTCTCAAAGGAGTCAAGATGATTAGTATATGCATGTATTGCTTTCTCGATGTTTGTCAATTGCCCCACTGTAATTTGTTCAGCCAGCATGTTATCTATCTTAATGAGAGCCACCTCTAGTGAACTATGGATCCTAGTCCTTTTTTTACATACAATCTATACACTGTTTACTGCTTTGTGTTTACTTTCTGCAAACTTTTACTTCCTTCCATTCGATACGATTAATCCTTTGTTTTCAGCAAAACACGGTGAGATTGACAACCTCATCTCAAGTTGGGGACAAAGTTCTGTGGTTGTGTTGTGCAGGTCTCCACGTTGCTACTAGCACCGGTAGTGCGCCCTGCCAAGGCTAAGCTAGCAACACCTTTGGGGTGTTTCCTTGCTCCTACTAGTTCGATTAAACCTTGGTTTCATAACTGAGGGAAACTTGTTGCTGTGCTCATCATACCTTCCTCTTGGGGTTCCCAACGAGCTCTACATCAACACCGAGCCATCAGTGTGTTCTTTTAATAAACCACAACTAGATTCATTGGATGTGTGTTCTTTTCATAAACCACAACTAGAGTCACTGAATGTGTGTTCTTTTCACAAACCACATATGGATCCACCAGTGTCATTGAATGTGTGTTCTTTTCACAAACCACATATGGATCACCTAGTGTCATTGCATGTGTGTTCTTTTCAAAAATCACATATGGATCCACTAGAGTCATTGTATGTCTGTTCTTTTCGTAAACCACATGAGCATGTGTGTTCTTTTCAGAAACCACATATGGATCCACCAGTGTCATTGAATGTTTGTTCTTTTCACAAACCACATATGGATACACCAATGTCATTGAATGTGTGTTTTTTCATGAACCACAACTAGAGTCAGTGCATGTGTGTTCTTTTCATAGACCAGACATGGATCCACTAGTGTTATTGAATGGGTGTTCTTTTCACAAACCACATATGGATCCAGTAGTGTCATTGCATGTGTGTTCTTTTCATTAACTACATCTAGATTCATTGCATTTGTGTTATTTTCATAGACCACACATGGATCCACCAGTGTCATTGAATGTGTGTTCTTTTCACAAACCACATATGGATCCACTAGTGTCATTGCATGTGTGTTCTTTTCATGAACCACAACTAGGTTCAGTGAATGTGTGTTCTTTTCACAAACTATATATGGATCCACCAGAGTCATTGCATGTATGTTCTTTTCATCAAGCACATGAGCAAGTGTGTTCTTTTCCCAAATCACATATGGATCCACCAATGTCATTGGATGTGTGTTCTTTTCACAAACCACATATGGATCCACTAGTGTCATTGAGTGTGTGTTCTGTTCACAAACCACATATGGATCCACCAGGGTCATTGCGTGTTTTGTTATTTTCATTAACCACATTTGGATCCCCTAGTGTCATTGCATGTGTGTTCTTTTGAGTAACCACAAATAGAGCCATTGCATGTGTGTTCTTTTCACAAACCACATATGGATCCACTAGAGTCATTGCATGTCTGTTCTTTTCATAAACCACATATGGATCCACCAGAGTCACTGCATGTCTGTTCTTTTCATAAACCACATGAGCATGTGTGTTCTTTTCACAAACCACATATGGATCGACTTGTGCCATTGAATGTGTGTTCTTTTCACAAACCACATATGGATCCACTAGTGTCATTGCATGTGTGTTATTTTTAGAGACCACATCTAGATCCACCAGTGTCATTGCATGTGTGTTCTTTTGACAAACCATAATGGATCCACCAGTGTCATTGCATGTGTGTTCTCTTCATTAACCACATATGGATCCCCTAGTGTCTTTGCATGTGTGTTCTTTTAATTAACCACAACTAGAGTCATTGCATGTGTGTTCTTTTCACAAACCACATATGGATCCACCAGAGTCATTACATGTCTATTCTTTTCATAAACCACATATGGATCCACTAGAGTCATTGCATGTCTATTCTTTTTGTAAACCAGATGGATCCACCAGTGTCATAGCATGTGTGTTGTTTTAATAAACCAGAACTATAGTCATTGGATGTGTGTTCTTTTCATAAACCACATCTAGAGTCATTGCATGTGTGTTCTTTTCAAAAACCACATATGGATCCACCAGTGTCATTGAATGTGTGATATTTTCATAAACCACATATGGATCCACCAGAGTCATTGCATGTATGTTCTTTTCATAAACCACATGAGCATCTGTGTTCTATTCACAAACCACATATGGATCCACCAGTTTCATTGAATGTGTGTTCTTTTGACAAACCACATATGGATCCACTAGTGTCATTGCATGTGTGTTCTTTTCATAGACCACGTATGGATACACCAGTGTCATTGCATGTGTGTTCTTTTCACAATCCACATATGGATCCACCGGTGCCATTGCATGTGTGTTCTTTTCATTAACCACATATGGATCAACCAGTGTCATTGAATGTGTGTTCTTTTCACAAACCACATATGGATCCACCAATGTCATTGAATGTGTGTTCTTTTCATAAACCACATATGGATCCACAAGTGTCATTGAATGTGTGTTCTTTTCACAAACCACATATGGATCCACTAGTGTCATTGCATGTGTGTTTTTTCCATTTAACACATATGGATCCCCTAGTGTCATCGAATGTGTGTTCTTTTCATTAACCACAACTAGAGTCATTGCATGTGTGTTCTTTTCACAAACCACATACGGTTCCACCAGAGTCATTGCATGTCTGTTATTTGCATAAACCACATAGGGATCCACCAGAGTCATTGCATGTATGTTCTTTTCATGAACCACATGGATCCACCACTATCACTGCATATGTCGTTTTTAATAAACCATATCTAGAGTCATTGGATTTATGTTCTTTTCATGCACCACAACTAGATTCATTGCATGCGTGTTCTTTTCACAAACCACATATGGATCCACCAGAGTCATTGCATGTCTATTCTTTTCATAAACCACTTATGGATCCACCAGAGTCATTGCATGTCTGTTCTTTTCATAAACCACGTGAGCATGTGTGTTATTTTCACAAATCACATATGGATCCACTAGTGTCATTGAATGTGTGTTCTTTTTGTAACATCCCAATTTCAGCAACCTTGATTAGTTGTCCAGAATGCAAAAATCAGGGGGAACAAAAACTTTTTGTTATGCTTTAGTGCAGTGCTTGCTTGTTGTTTGTTTGCACGTGTGCTTATGAGGTGTATCTTAGGATACTCCTTACCTCAACCTCAGTTGGCAAAAGCTATTTACCAAAACTATCTTGGCTTACTTTACATATTCTCAAACGTTCTGGCATTTCAAAACAGGAGCCAAGATGCCTATGTAACCAAAACTATTTTGATAGCTTCTATTAACAAAACTATGGAGAGAGATATAATACAATCTCCTTATGTTTTCAAGATAGAGCACTCAAATAATCTTATCTCTAGCTTTACCAAAACCTCTTGATCAAAGCTTTTGAATTCTACTCTTGGTAGAGATACCAAGAACCCTCATCTTATTAAAAACTCAACCTCTTCAAAATGCCCCAACCTTACCCCCAAGCTAAGCTTGATGGTGACCCCTAGTAATAGTTGATTAGTGTATAAGATGAGTTGCCTTGATCTGTTGTCTGATGAGTTGCTTTGATCTGCTGATTGACTTAGGAAGTAGTATGAGCCACTCTAGGAGCTCATCACTAGGATCAAGATGTTTTTCCAACTCCTCAAACCCTAAGCAAGAAAGCAAACCCTGTTATGATCCCTATCCATTAGGTGATCATCTAAAACCCTCAACCAGATCTTTTCTGAGGATCTCCATTCTAGATATCTCCAAGTCCTTAAGACCAACACCAAGCATGGATCTATTCTACTCACTCTAAACTTCCATATCAACCACTTTTTAAAGATCTGATACCTTGCAACTCCTCCAAGAACATTCCCTCTCATACTCTAGTCAAACTACTCAAAACTGCCAATTTTTGACTAAGTCTGGAAACAGTTTCAACATCACCTTTTTGAATGCCTCTTTTTCTCAAACCATGTGCATTTTTGGAAATTCACTTGAACCATCTTGTTAAACATACTAAGTACTACCAAGGACCACATTTGCCCTTGGTTAGATCCTCCTCAAACCCACTTGTCCATGATGGTTTTGCAGACAAGAAAATATCATTTCCTGCAAAACTAGTCATCATACCTACTTTGGTAGAAGATCACATCCTCATCCAATCTCCTATGGACCAACTTTATGCATGGTTGTGTTCTACTCATTGATGTCTATCAGAACCTACTTCACTTGTTCCAAGTGGAACTTTGAGCATATTAAACCCACTTGGTTTAGAAGGCTTCATGTCACTTTTTGCATGGCAGCCTTAATTTCAACAAACTTTGCCATCCTTTCTAGATTACCTCAGATACAATGAATTTAAACTCTTTCTGCCACGATCATCTATATAAATTGTTCTACGCACCCATCTATACCTTGCACCAAGGTGAGCTCTAAGCTCCAAGATGCAAGCATGTTTTGGTGGTATAAAAATAACACCACCCTAGATCCTCAACTCATGGTTTTTCATCCTTTTCTAGTTGGATTTTCATCCCACAAGGTTGCAAATGCTTGCTAAACCTTTTATATCTCATCTACATTGATCCTCAATATTTATCCATAATTATTATGGCCCCAAAACTATTTAATTTCTTAAATAGTCAAAATCTCCAAAACTCCCTTCATAAAGGAAAGTTTGGTTTCTACCAAACCACTTACCCAACTTTTGGCTCATGTGAGTCCCACAAATCATATCCTACCTTTCCAGCTCAAAAACAAATATTTTTGAGAAGCTTTATTATTTCTTTTTGCCCATTTTCTTAAATGGCTGGTTTGAAATAATAATTATTTTAAATACTTTTATGCCTCATAAATCTTGGGAAAATTCCCCTAGGTGTGTATTCACATTTGGGACCCTCCCACACCAAAATCCCTCTTTGGCCAATGGAAATTTATCAAATGATCTTCTAGGAATCATTTTTGTCCTTTTTGAGTAATTGATTTTAAGAGGACTAAAACTCCTCTGAAAAATCCCAACTAAATCCTAGAAGCCTACCTTTACCTCATCTATCTAATAGTATCATTTTCTTCCCTAGTCCAATGTAATTTTTTAAGCAAATCACCACTCTAAGTACTTCCAAATCTCATTCAATCTTACTCAATGTACCTCCTCAGCATCAGACACATCCTTGGTCGACCACCATTGCAAGCTCCACCTCAGCCTTGACCATTTTGCCCTTGTACTAGTAGAAGGAGAGAGAGACAACAAAATCTTACAAAGATCTACTCTAATTAATTACCACAGCAGCTCTCCCTCCCCCTCTGATCCAGCACGACCCAAATACCCACCTTGCCCCTCTCCACCAACCCCTGGCCAGCATTGCCCTCCTCCTTGTCCAATTTGGTAAATTACTCCATCCCCTCCCCCTCTTGGTATATATGGCCAGAGGCCTTCCCCAACCAGCCTCTGCCCTCATTTGCTCCCCTCTCCACCCCACTTACCTCCCCCGAGCACCCCACCCTCTCCCCTGCTCTGTGCTGTCCGAAG
>CAJUXJ010000281.1:38998-64051 GCA_910589775.1 Avena eriantha
TTTTCCTATGTTTGTTTGCTGTATGGTTTGATTCTTGTATGCCTTGTATTGATTGTGGACTTGTATGCTTCCATGTATACTCGATGACGATAGTGTGAGTGTCTGACGACAAGAAGAACGGGATTTCTTATTATTATATTGGGTATTCTTGGTCATATGAAGAAGCCCATGGACTTATTGCTGATCGCAGGCAAGCCACCATTTCCCAAACTCTGATATATGTCCTATTCTCTTTTACCTGTTTTATATCCTCTTTATAAATTACATACTCTACCTGCATGTCTTGTTTTACAAATACCGCGGTAGTAACTTGGCTCCTCTAAGTTATGATTTTGTGTCCTTCGAGGAACCACCCCGATGAACCCATCATTTATCCCCTTTAGACCGAGAGTACGATGGTTAGCATCCTACCTCCTTGGAAACCCCGGTTTTGAGAAAATAAACTGTTTTGGGATTTTCCCCACTACAAATGTTTCAAAACGGCTTTATAAAACCCTAGGAAGAGGCATCGTTCCCAGTGTAAGTTTTAGCAAAAGAAATGGTGAAGAGGAGAAGTAAGGATGTGATGGGATGTTCTACGCCTTTACTGGAACAATTTTTATTCGCGCAACCACATTACCCCAGGTTGCTGGGGCTTAACTCGTAGTTTAACCGCATTAGCCGAGGCAACTTCTACCATGCTTATAGGGAGGAATCCCCAGAATTCCGGGCGGGTGCCCCCAGATCAAGGATCTGACGCCTGTCGCTTGCTTTGGCAAGAGTGAGCCTGAACAACCAGGAGTCCGGTGCAACAATTGGATCTCCCACGGACGGTATGATTTAGGTAGTATGGAAGGAAGTGGAGTCACCAAATTTAAGGTATACGCCAAGTTGCGGCTTGGGTATGCGCGTGTACGGAAGGAAGGACTATGCATGGGAGCCACATACTCGTTGCCGGGGAGAACAAACCCAAGAGGAAAAGCATGCCTTTGCTAGTGTAGTCAAGCGAAAGGTTAGGTTTGATTATCCGGACCCCCATCTACAGTGGTAGTGGGCCGTGGTTGTATCCTGACGGATGTATTGATTCTTGTGGGTAAAGTGTGCAAACTCTGCAGAGTATAACCTATTCGAATAGCTGTGTCCACGGTCAAGGACGGTTGTAAAGGTGTTGGCTAGGAGTACGCAAACTGTGCTTGTTTGGGAAACAAGTACTTTGAGGACGGAGGTTCCGGGGGAACCCGAGTTCGAAAGCTTTGTTTTGACCCGAGGGGTCGAAGATGTTCAAAAAGGGTTTTCAACCACAAAACTCCAAAATCTGTTTCAACAAAGATATGGAGATGTCTTGTTTTATAAAACAGAAGCATGTTTTTAAAACTCTTTTTCAACAAAGATATGGAGATTCCATAATTTCAAAGTTAGGTTAGGCCTTTTCAAAAGCAACCCCAGATAGAGCTATGTCGCCACAGCCAGAATTGCATTTCCTTTGTTCACTTACCTTGGTGGTTTTATGCTTAGTATTCTTTGCTGTAGCATGACTTGTTATAAACAATTGAGATTGCTTAATGTGCCTTGGATGAATCATGTGTTGTTTTAGCATATTAAAGCATAGTATAGTGGTATTCTCCTTTGATGCTTTATTTGGGTTGACTTGGCGCATGCTCACACCATGTTATGACTATCTCAAGTCACCATAGCCTTTATGATCCTTTAGTTTTCAACTTGTAGTATCACTTTATGCTTTTATCAATGATGTTTTGTCGCTCTGCATGATTATGGCCATTATTGCTCTCTTAGTTTGTCGCTCCCAGTCTTGTGCTAGCCTCCACAACAAACTATGAGTTCCACTAATGCATCCAATTCCCTAAACCAAGTTATTCCAAAGAGTCCACCATACCTACCTACTAGCTTATGCTATTCCAAGTATATTCATGTTTTTGTTTACCTTCCACTTGTTATGAGAAAACTAGTGATTAAAGCTCTCACGAACTTGATGGCACACTTTACTTTATTGCCTCTAATAAACTTGAACCATTGGGTCCTTCTTTGTTGCGTATATTCTTGCGCTTTATAAGTTGAAATTAGCAGAACCATCTTTCATGGGGAATGCTTTCAACATTGCACTTGTTCTCTGTACCCCATTGATATCATGTTCTTTTGCTTATGGATCCCGGCGGTGTGAAATAAAAGTGGAACTTGTAAGATCATGAAGTTTGTATGTGTGTTAGAGTAATGTCTGGGCCGCTAGCCTAAGCAATGCCTAATCATGGTGGAAACTTGTAGCATCACCATAATGAACACTCTATGAAGCATCCTCAATAAAAACCTATGCAAATAGCATATAAAAAGATCGCTGAGATGCTCATTGTCTGCTTGCCTTGTCATTTTGATTATGGGAAAGCTCCCGTATCATGTGCAAGGGGCACCCAGTTGGCGGTTCTTAATGATACACATATACTTACATTGACAAGAGCTTACTCGTGACTGAAGTTGAGTAGCATGAGGATCGGTCTTCGTAAGTAAGGGGCACGAGATTTCGGTTTATAACTTGTCAAGCATATCCTCTTAGTTGTGTCACTTGAACCTTAATCACCTTCAAGATGCTTATGATAGGGGCAATGAGAGCTGAAAACTATAAGTACCATAATTTTTGGAAGCTCTTTATGAGACTTGTATCCCTACTTCCTTTTACAAAAGGCCTTTCTTCCACCATTATATTGAGTCTCCACCTTCTATCTTTATGCACTTACTTTGAGAGCATAGTGGCCATTCTTAGTTCTATGTGTATTGTCCCAAGACTAGTTGATTGATGCATAACTTGTTATTGCTTGTTTGAAACTATTGTATCTAGTCACTCTTATGAACTTTGAAGGTGTCCTATGCATTTATATGTGCTACTCTATTGAGGGACAAGCTGAATACTATTATGCTATGTTTTCTTTATGTGAAACAAACAAACGTCTTGCAAAGCATTGTTATTCATTAATATTTTGTTTGTGCCGTTTCATGTTGCATCATAGTTTCTTTGCTTATTGCTAGAACTTTGTCTTTCATGTTATGATTGAAGTACTTTGATCCCAGCTTTGAATGTTTTGCAAATACATTGATCAAGTCTTTGATGGTGCATGTCAGCTCAAAAATTATTCTTTTTATCATTTACCTACTCGAGGACGAGCAGCAGTTAAGCTTGGGGATGTTGATACATTGCAAATGTATCTATAATTTTTGATGTTCCATGCTTGGTTTTATCCACTTTCTTGTGTTTTGTTCCAACTTTGGAGTACTTTTCATATGATTTCTTGGACTAACCTATTAACAAGAGCCACAGTGCCAGCTGCCTGTTTTCTACTGTTTTTGGCTCCAGGAAAGTCAGAAAATGAATATTCTCGGAATTGGACAGGACAAAAGCCAAAGTGCCTATTTTTTCGGAAGGGATCAAGTGCCAGAATACGAGACGGAGAGGGGCCAGGGGCCGGCCACACCACCTGGCCGCGCGGCCAGGCCTGGCCCGCGCCAGGGGGTGGTGTGGTGGCTCCCGGCACCCCCTCCGCCTCTCCTTCCGCCTATAAGTTGCCCTCAGGACGAAAACCCTAAGTACCCGATAAAAAATCCACGAAAGAGTCTGTAGCCACCGTCATCTCCATCCCTAGATCAGGAGGGACCTGAAGCTCTTCCCGGCACCGTGCCAGAGAGGATAATTCACCCTGGAGGCGTTCTTCATCACCATGCAAGCCTCCGGTGTGATGTGTGAGTAGTTCATCCTTGGACTACGGATCCATGTAGTAGCTAGATGGCTGGTTTCTCCTCCTTTGTGCTTTCATGTTTAGATCTTGTGAGCTCCGTTCATGATCAAGATCATCTATTTGTAATTCATACATGTTGTGTTTGCGGGGATCCGATGGATATTGAGATGCTATTTCAGATTGATTATTTATTCTATCATGTCTTTGTTATTTGAGATCTTGCATGCTTTCTGTTGTTAGTAGCTATCTTGGCCAACTAGATGCTAGCAACTCCAAGAGTTATTATTTATGCGCGATAGTGGTTTCATGCCTCTGGTAATCTGGGGAAGTGACAGAAATCTCTAAGGTACTAGATGTGATGTTGCTACTAGGGAGAAAACAACAATCCTTTGTTCATAGAACAATCATATTGTTTACTTTACACGCAGTTCGTAAAGCAATAATCTGTTGCTTGCAACTTAATACTAGAGGGGGTTCGGATGATAACCTGAAGGTGGATTATTAGTCATACATGCAGTTGGATGGCGGTCTATGTATTATGCTGTAATGCCCAATCAAGTCTCAGAGGAGTCAAGATGATTAGTATATGCATGTATTGCTTTCTCGGTGTTTGTCCATTGCCCCGCTGTAATTTGTTCACCCAGCATGTTATCTATCTAAGGAGATCCACCTCTAGTGAACTATGGATCCTGGTCCTTTTTCATTACATACAATCTATAAACTATTTCTGCTTTGTGTTTACTTTCTGCAAACTATTACTTTTTCCATTCGATACGGTTAATACTTTGTTTTCCGCAAAACACGGTGAGATTGACAACCTCATCGCAAGTTGGGGACAAAGTTTTGTGGTTGTGTTCTGCAGGTCTCCACGTTGCTACTAGCACCGGTAGTGTGCCCTTCCCAAGCTCAGCTAGTAACACCTTTGGGGTGTTTCCTTGCTCCTACTAGCTCGATTAAGCCTTGGTTTCATAATTGAAGGAAAACTTTCTGCTGTGCTCATCATACCTTCCTCTTGGGGTTCCCAACAAGCTCTACGTCGATCGTCGAGTGCATCAATCCACTAGTGTCATTGCATGTGTGTTCTTTTCATAGACCACATATGGATCCACCAGTGTCATTGCATGGGTGTTCTTTTCAGAAACCACACATGGATCCACCGGTGTCATTGCATGTGTGTTCTTTTCATTAACCAAATATGGATCCCCTAGTGTCATTGCATGTGTGTTCTTTTCATGAACCCCAACTAGAGTTAGTGAATGTGTATTATTTTCACAAACCACATATGGATCCACCAGTGTCATTGCATGTGTCTTATTTTCATAGACCATATATGGATCCACTAGAGTCATTCCCTGTGTGATATTTTCATGCACCACAACTAGAGTCAGTGAATGTGTGTTCTTTTCACAAACCACATATGGATCAACCAGAGTCATTGCATGTATGTTCTTTTCATCAACCACATGAGCATGCGTGTTCTTTTCACAAACCACATATGGATCCACCGGTGTCATTGAATGTGTGTTCTTTTCATTAACCACATATGGATTCCCTAGTGTCATTGCATATGTGTTATTTTCACTAACCACAACTAGAGTCATTGCATGTGTGTTCTTCTCACAAAAAACATATGGATCCACCAAAGTCATTGCATGTTTGTTCTTTCAATAAACCACATGAGCATGTGTGTTATTTGCACAAATCACATATGGATCCACTAGTGTCATTCAATGTGTGTTCTTTTCACAAACCACATATGGATCCACCAGTGTCATTGCAGGTGTGTTCTTTTCATAGACTACATATGGATCCACTAGTGTCATTGCATGTGTGTTCTTTTCACAAACCACATATGGATCCACCAGAGTTATTACATGTCTGTTCTTTTCATAAACCACATATGGATCCACCAGAGTCATTGCATGTCTGTTATTTTCATAAACCACTTGGATCCACCAGTGTCATTGCATGTGCGTTCTTTTCATAAACCACAGCTAGAGTCATTGGATGTGTGTTCTTTTCATAAACCACAACTAGAGTCACTGCATGTGTGTTCTTTTCACAAACCACATATGAATCTACCAGTGTCATTGAATGTGTGTTTTTTCACAAACCACATATGGATCCCCTAGTGTCATTGCATGTGTGTTATTTTCATTAACCACATATGGATTCATTGCATGTCTATTCTTTTCACAAACCACATAAGGATCCTCTAGAGTCATTACATGTGTGTCTTTTCAAAAACCACATATGGATCAACTAGAGGCATTGCATGTCTGTTCTTTCGTAAACCACATGAGCATGTGTGTTCTTTTCAGAAACCATATATGGATCCACCAGTGTCATTGAATGTGTGTTCTTTTCACAAACCACATATGGATCCAACAATGTCATTGAATATGTGTTTTTTCATGAACCACAACTAGAGTCAGTGCATGTGTGTTCTTTTCATAGACCACACATCGATCCACCAGTGTCATTGAATACGTGTTCTTTTCACTAACCACATATGGATCCAGCAGTGTCATTGCATGTGTGTTCTTTTCATTAACTACAGCTAGAGTCATTGCATGTGTGTTCTTTTCATAGACCACAGATTGATCCACCAGTGTCATTGAATGTGTGTTCTTTTCACCAACCACATATGGATCCACCAGTGTCATTGCATGTGTGTTCTTTTCATGAACCACAACTAGAGTTAATAAATGTGTGTTCTTTTCACAAACCACATATGGATCCACCAGAGGCATTACATGTATGCACTTTTCATCAACCACATGAGCATTTGTGTTATTTGCACAAACCAAATATGGATCCACCAATGTCATTGACTATGTGTTCTTTTCACAACCAACATATGGATCCACCTGGTCATTGAATGTGTGTTCTTTTCACAAACCACATATGGATCCACCAGTGTCATTGCATGTGTGTTCTTTTCATTAACCACATATGGATCGCCTAGTGTCATTGCATGTGTGTTCTTTTCATTAACCACAAATAGAGCCATTGCATGTGTGTTCTTTGCACTAACCACATATGGATCCACCAGAGGCATTGCATGTCTGTTCTTTTCATAAACCACATATGGATCCACCAGAGTAACAACATATCTGTTCTTTTCATAAACCACATGAGCATGTGTTTTTTTTTCACAAACCACATATGGATACACTTGTGTCATTGAATGTGTGTTCTTTTCACAAACCACATATGGATCCACTAGTGTCATTGGATGTGTGTTCTCTTTAGAGACCACATCTGGATCGACCAGTGTCATTGCATGTGTGTTCTTTGCACAAAACACATATGGATCCACTAGTGTCATTGCATGTGTGTTCTCTTCATTAACCACATATGGATCCCCTAGTGTCTTTACATGTGTGTTCTTTTCATTAACCACAACTAGCGTCAGTGCATGTGTGTTCTCTTCACAAACCACATATGGATCTACCAGAGTCATTACATGTCTATTCTTTTCATAAACCACATATGGATCCACCAGAGTCATTGCATGTCTGTTCTTTTTCTAAACCACATGGATCCACCAGTGTCATTGCATGTGTGTTGTTTTAATAAACCACAGCTATAGTCATTGGATGGGTGTTCTTTTCATAAACCACAACTAGAGTCACTGCATCTGTGTTCTTTCACATATGGATTCATTGCATGTCTACTCTTTTCACAAACCACATAAGGATCCACTAGAGTCATTGTATGTGTGTTCTTTTCAAAAACCACATATGGATCCACTAGACTCATTGCATGTCTGTTCTTTCGTAAACCACATGAGCATGTGTGTTCTTTTAAGAAACCACATATGGATCCACAAATGTCATTGAATCTATGTTCTTTTCAAAAACCACATATGGATCCACCAATGTCATTGAATGTGTGTTTTTTCATGAACCACAACTAGAGTCAGTGGATGTGTGTTCTTTTCATAAACCACACATGGATCCACCACTATCATTGTATGTGTGTTCTTTTCACAAACCACATATGGATCTAGCAGTGTCATTGCATGTGTGTTCTTTTCATTAACTATAGCTAGAGTCATTGCATGTGTGTTCTTTTCATAGAACACACAAGGATCCACCAGTGTCATTGAATGTGTGTTCTTTTCACAAACCACATATGGATCCACCAGTGTCATTGCATGTGTGTTCTTTTCATGAACCACAACTAGAGTCAGTGAATGTGTGTTCTTTTCACAAACCACATATGGATCCACCAGCCCTGCTACGTAGAATGGGATAGTGTCAACGTCCTTCATTATAGTACCGAAGATTCTAGGGGGATGGCAGCACTGAACATGGTTCCGGTTGCATGTATGTTCTTTTCATCAACCACATGCGCATGTGTGTTCTTTTCACAAACCACATATGGATATACCAATGTCATTGCATATGTGTTCTTTTGACAAACCACATATGGATCATCAGTGTCATTGAATGTGTGTTCTTTTCACAAACCACATATACATCCAACAGTGTCATTGCATGTGTGTTCTTTTCATTAAACACATATGGATCCCCTAGTGTCATTGCATGTGTGTTCTTTTCATTAACCACAAATGGAGCCATTGCATGTGTGTTCTTTTCACAAAATACATATGGATCCACCAGAGTCATTGCATGTCTGTTCTTTTCATAAACCACATATGGATCCACCAGAGTGTAGGGGTTCCGCGTATGAAAACAATAAATTTTACCATACGCCCATGAACCCCTGAAGCTGCCAGGACCTATCTATTAGTAATATAGTAACCGGAGGGGCTTTTCGTGAACTTACCCTTGAAGACCGAAAAGCGGTGTCAACGCTCAGGAGAGCGTGGTTGATGTAGCCGAGCCGAAGCCGACCTCAAGGTCGTGATGAAGTCCTTGAGCTCCTTGGCTCCAACGACTTGAGTGCCTCAAGTGCGACACCTCATGGGAAGTTACACACGTCCGGTGCATGACGATGACTCCCGCTTCCCCGATCCAACAGCAGTTGCGGATGTAGAGGTCCCGGAACCGAATCTTGCAGCGCGACGGCGCTCCGCGGTCAAGATGTCTCTCGCTCGCGCAGTCCAGACTTGGTACCACAGTCACGAGAGAGCAAGGAGGAGAGAGAAAATATCAATTAGAGGTCCTCCCAGAAGTGGGGAGACCTTTATTGATTATTGGTGTATTTTTCTAGGCCAAATAGCCCACTATATATAGGGGGAGGGGAGGTACTACCTCCCTCAAAGTCCCGAGGTGGGACTAAAGGAGATGAGGGGGAGGGGGTGGCCGCCGACCACCTAGTGGGCCCCGCGCGGGGGGGCCAGGCCCGGCCGGCCAGCCCCCTTGGCCCCTCTCCCTCTCTCCTTTCCCTAATGGGCCCTCTCCCTCCGGAAATTGGCCCATTAAGCCTTTTTGACCTTTAATTGATTTTCTCTTTATTAAATAATTATGAATAAATGATTAAATAAACATTTAACATTCATTCACGTATTATTCAATCTCCATGGTTGTGAAACACCTTCCACCTCCACTCCGGACATCCCCCGGACTTACCGAAACCCTTCCGGTTTTCTCCCTACTCGTCTTCGGTGATTCCACCGATCCTATAAACACTCTCTAAGAATCATCAAGCCCTTAAGCGTGATACCCCACGGTTCGAGAACACTCTAGAAATGATCGGGACACTCCCGCACCAATGATCGACAGAGGGACCTGGATGGCCATGTGACCCCTGTGCGTTCCACGAAGATCTTTCATCGTTTCAATCGGGACAGTCGTGTCTTATTCCCTTTGTCACTCGATACTTGCATTGCCCGAGATCTGATCAATGACATCACCATGTCATGTTTAATCTCGTTACTGAACAATGCTACTTGACTCGTTCCGACAAGTGATATCCGCGTGATCTAATCACATGTTGCGTAGCTATTGGATATAACTTCTCCAAGTGGGCCCTTGAGTATCTTCCCATCACATGGACGGAAAAATCCCGCTCTTGACATATATTGCCTCTACGGTTTCCTCTGAGTACCTGAACACACCTTTATAATGTGGCATCCCGCTAAAACCACTACCAGAAAATCGCTCGTTGTTTCTACTTTGGGCATCATCATGAGATCATCATGCATGTTTGTTCAAAAAAGTACTTTGCAAAAACCCTATTTTGTTTTCTAATTAGCCCTCCTTTATTTTCAAATCATAAAACCAGGTCTTCCTGGATATTTTATTTGTCTAAAAACTATTTATAAACTATTTTAAAAGTTAAATAAAAATACAATATTTTCAGTGGGGGAGGCAGCCGTCGGCCAGGCCCAAAAGCCCAGCCTCAGCCACCTACTACCCCCAAAAGCAAACCCTAAGCCCAACCACCACCCGCCTGCACCCCAGTCCCACCTTCCCTTTCTCCCCAGCCAGCCCTGCCCCGCCACCTCACTCCATCCACTCACGTCGCGCCACCACACCCCACTCACCAATCCCAGCCACGCACGCACGCACTCACACGCGCGCAGCAACCGCGCGGGTGACCAAGACACGCTCCCGCTACCCCGCGTGCAAACCGCGTAGGCCGCTCCATCCCCGCGTCGCACACATCCCTCGTGAGTCCCACCCGTGCCAACAACTGCCCCGCCTCGGGATCGTCGCACGCTCCCCAGCCCCGTGCCTGGTCCCACCCCAGCGACACCGCCCACCTCACGCGACCCCCACCTACCGCTCGCGAGCCCCATCTCCCCAATGACCGCCGCCTCCCTCGCTCCCTCCCGCGCGTTCTCCGATGCAGTGACCCGTCCGACCTCTGCGCCGCCAAGCGCGCCATCGACCACTGCTCTGAGCAGGCCGCTCTGCTGCCACTACCACAGGCACCGGCCTCGCTTCTCCCCGCCGCCGAACGTTGCCGTCTCCTCGTCTGTAGAGACCACTGCCCGGATCGAGCCATCCCTCCACCTTGCCTCGAGCTTGCCCAGAGTCCTCGTCGCCCTCATCCTCGGCCGAGCCTGGACAGCGAGCCCATCTACGTTGCCATTTCGCTAGAGCCTAGCGCCAGAATCACCCTCTCCGCCGTGTCGCCAGCGTCGCCGGCTGCTTCCCTCGCCGTGGGCTCCCTCCTCCACGACCTCTGGCCTCCGCCTTCCTGCCACAGAGCCGCTCCTTCCCCGCCTACCAAGCTCCACGCCGCCCTTCATCGGCCTCCGCACCGCCGTGGGCCCCTGCCTCGCCAACCATCTCCGCCGTCACTGTTCTTCCTCCCACCCGAGCTCGACCCTCCGCCGTCGTCCTCATCTCCCTTGGCCTGCCGCCTCTGTTGCCTTCCCCACCCAGCCAGCGTCGCCTCCGCGCCGACCCTACACCACCGCGAGCGAGCCCGCGCCCCTGGCCGTGTGGATGCTGTCTGTCCCTCTGGCCACAAGCTCGCAGCCATGTCGTGCGTGCCTACATGAACCACCGAAGCTCCTCGTCACCCCTGTATGTTTCTTGTGGCCACGTCTGTCCCAGCACAATTGGCATGCTTCGCTGCCTGACCCGTTCTGGGAACCCGCAGATGAGCTCTGCTTTATATCCTGGACGTTGTGCCTGGCTCGTAACTGTGAAATGGCTGTGTGGTTTGCAGCGATGTCGGTGCCCGTGAAGATGCGAAGACAGGATGCAGTGCTACAAGAGCTACTCGAGTTCCTCTCTCCAAGACCATCGGCGCCGCACCCAAGTCCGGTACCAACACCCGAGAACCTCGACATGACGCCGAGATCTCCCCACAGATCTTGGAGCCTTGTTCCCGGAGTCCGAAGACCGATCCCGGCGAGACCGAACCGAACCCTGGCGCGCCAAGTTCTTCGACCCGGAGGACCGATCCATCGGAATGGCAAGACCTCCTTCTGAACCCGAGTTCTTCGTCACAGGCGTCAATATCTCCTACACGGATCCGAAGACCACTGGTACCCGATCCATTCGAGTTCGCCTTCGACGGCAATATCGACCGCGTGGAACCCAAGTTCCCCGTCACGACAAGTTCTCCATCGTGTATCCGAACCTCGCCGTTCCTGTCAAACCCTGTCAAACCCCGGACCCCCGGAACCCAAGATCTTTCGAACCCACATGTGTGACCCTAAGCCTCTATTTTTATAATATGACATATACCTGTCGCATCATTAAATCATCATGCTTGCATACATGTCCTCTGGTGGGTTGTGTTAAATAGTCGATTCACCTAAATTAAGTAAGGAGTCTATATGCGGCTATTCAAGTCTTATATTGACTCCATTTAAATTTGTGTAGCGAACCGATACCTTGTTTTGCCTTGTTAAGACAACATTTAAATTGTGGGGTACCTAAACAACATGAACTATCTCATTAATTGTCGGGACCCCGGTTCCGCTTAATATTGCCTAGTCGCATCGCATCTTTGCCATGTCATACATCATACATGCATCATGCCGGATCTTTTGCCGTAGTATTAAATATTGCATCCAGTGTTTCTTCTAGTGTTTGCTTCTTCGCGGATTAGGCCGATGAGTTGATGCGAGTATCGACAAGTTCTTCGGATAATGAATCTTCGGCTATGTTTCCCAAGCGAGCATTCTCCCCCTTTCTACCTATTTTGCTTTTATAGTCTTTATTTCCTCCTGTTGATCTATTGCTATTCGTGCTGCGATGCTTTAGTTTCCGTGCACCATTTATACTCCTTGCAGCCCCTAAATTTCCATGGACACATCCTATTGACTGTTTTTTGACAGATAGTCGGCCTTGCGACTCGTAGTTGCTTGCTTATGTGTTGCTTTGCGTCTTTGTCGTTCCACCGTTGACGGCAAGTTGGCACATGATAAATGGTGGAGATGCTTAATGGTGGAGATGATCATGACTTTAAATACAACTATTAAATTGCTAGATATAACTAATGAAGAGGCATCGGTGGGCAATAGATGTTATTTGGTTCTTCCACTCTCACTTGTGTCTTGTAGGACCCCGAGTACTTGATACATGTTCCTTGACTATTCGCACTATCCACATACGGGAGACTATGAATCCCCCTTAGCTAGAGCTTGATTCGTTTCTTATTTCTTGGGGCCACAAACTAGTTTGGGGTTTTATTACTATCTTGTACTTATGCCATGCTTTACTGCTTTATTTACGATTGTGCGTGGAGCACATGTACTGTTTAGGATCGTGACACGTTTTCGTTGTATCGACAAGCCCAGTCACACTTTCGGGTTCCCAGTCATTTACAGCCGTCCACACAAACCTTGGGTCCGTCTCGGAGCCGGCCAACTTCTTTGCGGGTAGCTTAATGGGGTGGCCCCCTGAAATAATTTATGAATCCTGTGATTGCTTTGTCATGAAAGCCTCGTTGGGTTTTGAGTTGGTTTTTCCGAGGTTGATCGTGTGTGTGTTGCTATTTGTGCACCCCTACAGGGTAAATCTTTCTGAAAGCCATGTCCGCGGTTATGGACGACTTGGAGCACAGTATCTCGATCATAGACAAGCATAACTAAAGTAGTGCTATAAATTTGACTTAATACGTGACCAGTAATTCAGCTTCACTACAATGGAATAGATAATAAAAATGCCAATAGCTGGTGGATCTGTGGGGATCTGTGTCATACTATACCGGCCTAGTAAGTATTGCAACTCCAATGGAATGTGATAAAAGTGCCAACAACTGCTGGGTTTTGGGATTCCTCAGGACCATTATATATGACTAGTAAATGTTCCAACTACAACGGAATGGATATTAAAAATGCCAACAGCTGGTGGATCTGGGTTGTTTTGTGACATACTATGCCTGCCTAGTAAGTATTGCAACTCCAGTGGAATGTGATAAAATTGCCAACAACTTTTGGGTTTTGGGATTCCTCAGGACAATTATATCTGACTAGTAAAGGTTCCAACTACCACAGAATGGTTAACTAACACTTCCCACTACTTATGCTATCAGGATGACTCATGCTATCTATATCTGATTAGTAAGAGCTTCAACTATAATGGAATGAATAAAACTGCCAACTGTGTGAGTTCCTCGGTTTGACTTCCTTGTTTGGTCTCGAGGGGGAAATGCCAGGATGGGTATGTTTGGTGTTAGTATCAGGTAGGATCTGAATAGGTCTTTCTTACCCCTCTCTAATAGCCGCCAGTGATACCGAGTCTCTATAGGTTGTTTAGTGCTGCTGCGCTGCCGCTTCAGTCCACCATACCTATGTAGGTGAGAGCCGCCGAATTCTAGCCTCGCCGTGTACTGGCCTCAGTACTGACGCTCCTCTTTTTCCTTTGCCCTTTGTCGGCACCCCTTTTGTTTTAGCAGGTTTGAGATCGACGTCGTTAGCAGGGTTACCCTTCCGGCTTGGCCTGGGCAGGGTTATGGACGCCATTGGTTATTCTTCAGGGCTGTTAGCCCCATTTGCAGCTTGTCCGTAGTCGGACGCTCTATCGTTTTCAAGGTGATTTGGCTCTTTGTATAGTATATATCTGTATTCTTGATTCATGCAGTCATTGTTGTATACATATGTTCTATGGGTTCCATCATGGACTAATGTGTAATGGTATTACTTCGTTCTGCACCCGCACGCAAGTGCCTGGTGGGCGTCCTTGAATCGTTTCTATGCGGGTTTGGTGGAAAGGGCTAAAACTTGCATAGGGCCGATTCGAGGGTGTTACATATAACCACCATTTTACCATATGGCGTTTGATGATATCAAAGCACTCTTGGGAGATAGTGATTGATATAGCCTCACGTTCTAAGGAATACTCTACGAGGATCCATTCCTAATCATCGTAAGTTGAACTTCGTGACATGATCGGGTCACGATGTTTAGGTTGGGTATTGGTTCATCATCTCATTCTCGGAATGAGATGACCTCATTTCGAACTGGCATAAATGCCACATGATCAGGAAACATGATCATCCGTTGACCAATGAACCAGTGACTAGAGTTTCACTAGGAACCCCTTGTTGTGTTTATATCACTCGTGTATTGATGTTTCCACTCAATACAATTATAGCATGATATAAAACTTAATCATAAACTATATGAAATATGATAATAGTCCTTACTACTATTTGTCTCTAGGGCATATTTCCAACAGTCTCCCACTTGCACTAGAGTACAAATACACTAGCTGCATTTTGTTCTCAATCATCGGCACCACATACCCGGTACCCTGAACATGCTTGCTCATGGAAGAGGTTGAGTCTTGGGTCTGTACTTTACAGTCCCAAATCCTTTGCAACTTACTAATGTCACCTGGATTGACATTAATACTCTATCATCACATGATAGCATCTGTGTGTATGCATCGTCGCTATGGCAGTAGAACGAGGCCTGATTCCAGGAGCCTACAGTGACGTTAGATCAACCTCGAGGGCTTTCTCATGGGCACTGTGCCCTGGGACACATCATTCTATGTTAAAAGCAAACTAGCCCCACCATAACTTTATACAACACTTTAGATGGTACCCTTATCTATTATTAGAAATGTATTCACCGAAACACTTGTGCACTCTGTGCAACTTTTGATGTTTTGTTTACCTCGCTTCCTACTTGACTTTAATCGGTATCTACAGGAGTTTCCAACATATTTCCTTATAACATAACCCTTTATGTTTTAAGATATGTCATCCTTTATGGATTTGGAAAACATGTCTATAATTCCATATTAGACACTGTAGACAAAAACTCAGCTCAACATTCTGTGATTCGAACTTAATCACTTTCAAACGTTCCTTATTTGGATCACATATTATGCTAAGTTATCATCATGGTTTACTAAGATAGAATCTATGTCTCAACATAGTGGATGACGATCATCCTTTTCTTTCTTTCAACCATTGATGTTAAACTTAATACTATTCCTAATTTGAGTTATTTAGGACCATTTCCTTAATTAACTTCTATTCCAAAACCCCTTTCAGAATCCCTTAAGGAATACTACATAATATCATAATACACTTATTATCAACTTCTACACCTTATAAATCATTATTCATAAGTATTCGCGCCTTTCATTCTTAACACACTTAAGAATTACTCCTATAAGCTCCCACTCAAAATATGTTCCTACATATTTGAATTTGAGACTTATATTGCTCCCACTTAAAAATATGTCAATCACATATTGTTTTAGGAAGACTTTCATAGCTCCCACTCAATTTTATGCAAATTGCATATCTCCTTACTATTTTGAACAACTTCAAAATTCTTTGATCAAATATCAAACTTGGAGATTTACTATGAGATACTAGTAGTTTACTAGTATTAAATCCACTAGACATTTAGCACATTTGAATCAAATTCATTTGAATTTATCCAATATTTGACAAATTGTGCTTTTGTCATTCACCCCCCCCCTTTCCACTATGGCTTTGCAGTTATTTGGGAAAATTCCAAGTAACCCCTTTTACTTGTGAGATTCAGCAACGAATTGCTTTCCAATCTCAAGGGAATTTTGCTTTTAGGATTTCTCATAATTCTATTTTTACCATTATTTCCTTTATAGTGCGTACGTATGTCAAATTCTAATAATCATGACAAATGATTCGCAAATGTCTCCATACAAGATATGGGTTACATTTTGAATTCTACTTTATGTAGTGAAAACACTAGTGGGGAAAACACAATGATCAAAATCATTGATTCTTTCCTTCTGTGAAGAGAATCGTTCAGGAACGTTGTCCGTTGCGCTTCTCAACACTCTGATGCAGGGTTTCGAATCCCCATCGTGTTTTTCACCAACTTCCACTTGCTTCATAATTGAGCAACATCACCAAAAGTGAGCTTTCTCAAGAATGCACCAAAATCCAAGAAATACAAGTTTTGCTTTCCTTTTGGTTTAGCTATAGATTTTGTATTCAAAGTTTCCAATGAATACACTACAAGGACTTATTCACTATTGTTTTGGTTATATCGAATAACCCCAAAGCTTTCACGAATTCAAATGGTTCACTACATTCTAATTGAGTGCTAACTATTTCTAACCAATGGTCTCTACATCTACACTACAACGATTTATTTGGTGCCTTCTATTCAACCCCTTTGATATCTAATATCACATTGTGATGCTTTGTATTTTGACGTTTCAAAACACTTTGCATTCCACAATTACTTTTATGCCATTCTTATAAAGTTGAATTTATTACTATTGATCAAATCATAGCAATTTGATTTTATTTTATATTCATACCCTTTGTGGATGAAACACTTTGATCAAATCAAATAGTTTCATATTCATGTTTCCTTGGGTAAACTTATTTACACATTTAAACAATCATATAATGATAATTACCATTTTCGTTAAAACGCAATACATCGGATATGTATTTACTTTTAACAATTCATCAAACACTTTGTATTCAAGTAATACACGGTGTTCAAGTTAATTTTGCCGAACTTAGGCACGATATATATGTGATAAGAAATCGAATGACTTTCACATATTATCACATAACTTTGAATTCAAACAATGGTTTCATTCATTAATGAAATATCATTAAGTTGGGTATTTTAAAAAAGGCATTTTGATGTTTTACAAATGTTCATGCATTATCAATTAGTTTCAAACAATAAGGATAATTCACACATAATCAAACAAGATATGAACATGAATAGAAATCATTCATAAAAGTGGAACAATTGTTTTTTACAAACTCGTATGAATAACCGTCTCACGAAGTGTGAGACACAGCAAAGAAGTTCACAATCTCTTGATTACAATAATCATCCTAAAACATAAACTAAATGATAAATGTCGAGGGAGAGTGTCGTCGGCCATCATCATCATGCTCGCCATCAACATGCAACATCACGTCCTCTCCAGCAAGCACCTCTCATGCGTAAGTACATGTTTTCAGTAAAACAAAACAAGTATGAGATATACTTAACACTTCAATGTGTTTGCAAGATTATAACATTTATAAAACTGTATATCAAATATATACCTTTGTCGTTGACGACATGAGCGACATCTGGTTCAACTAACACATTCCTGAGATGTGTCATGAACCGGTGGAACTCCATTGTTTCCGTGTCGCCCCTCATTATGCAAGTCCTGACTTGTGCTTGGTAGCTTGGTGGCAGCGACCGCAACACAACGGCATTTGCAAAAGAGCCCGTTATCCAAACGTCCAAGAAGTATGCAGGCCTCATCTACACATCATGCATGTGCTCCAAGTGCTCATCCAGTGATGATATCTCCTCCATCTTAATGGAGAGGAAGTCTCCCATCAGCTCATGCTCCCAAATGTGTGTCTGCTCCACGAAATGTGTCCTAAGCTGTAGCATTACCGAACGAGGGTTGACATCACCCACGAAAGGCCACAGCTCGTCCACCATTCCGAAATGCATCACAACTGAAATATAGGAGGCCATATCACGACAGAGATAGCGGTCTTTCCGCTCCTCTGGGGTCTCAAGGTCAGTGGGCTGATCCAAATCCATCCCGTCGAGTATGTAGTCGACCACGTCGTTCTCGCTAAGGAGAACATGGAGACTGGTAACCCAAATGGAGAAGTTTGATCCATCTAATCTGAGCTTCTCTCCTTCTAACCATTCAATTGTCAACATGGAAGGTCCCATCTACATTTATAATTGCAAAAGAAATTTAGGTGTACATCTCTTGACGATAGTAGCGATCTGCCAGCTCTTGTGGGGTCTCATAGTAGTGTGGCTCAGTTAAATCCATTGTGCGGCGTATGTAGTCTACCACATGATTCCTAGTAAGGAGATCATTTAGGCGCACAAGCCAACTAGGGAAGTTGGATCCATCAAGTCTAAGTTTCTCACCCTTTACCCAATCCTCAATGACAAAGTAAGCTTCACAGTGAGCCATCTACATTTATAATTGCAAAAGGAATTTAGACTAAGTTTATAATTAAATGAGTTAATAATAACTCCACTCAGAAACACCTATCCCCAAAAGGGTTCCTAGTGATAACACAACCCCTATCAGCCACATCTCCCCTGATCATCACGGCCATCAATGTGGGTTCAAGGGTGGACGCTAAACGTCGGTCACATCATTCATGCGACTCGTGCTCGATCTTTCGAACATCCACGTTCCGAGGCCATGTCTGTACATGCTAGGCTTGCCAACTCAACCTTAGTGTTTTCACTGTCCAACATGGCTTACACCCACTGTATGTGAACGTAGATATGTCTGACACCCGATCATCACGGCCTGCCTCATACCGAAGAACTTTCTTGGTGGTGCACACTAAGGGGGAACACAATCGTTGGTAATTTTAACAGGGATCATCTTATTAGGCTACCGTCGAGTACCTAATACTAGCACACAATAAGACATACAAACAATAACATTGAATGTACATGCTATGTGATATGGTCCTTCACGTCGTGATCTCCATCCGCCTTCACCGGGTTCTGGCGCCAGGGTTCCGGCGCCGTAGACACCAGGGTACCGGTGTCATTTCAGCGTGGTAGTCCGCCACCTTCGTGACTATCTACTACTATGTAACAAAAGGTAATCACTTTACCTTTGCCATAACCATATCACAAAGCAACGCCCCCTGCAAACAAAGTTAAACGCCTCTACTTTATCTTTGCATGTTTTACGTGGCTGAATGGGCTTTCGCACAAGAACCATTCTTACCTACGACCTTTCAGCACAACGTTGATCAAGTAGTTGTCTATACTACACCCCTTTCGAGGCCCTCCGTTGCAAATGGCATACCAACTAATGTGAGAGAGACAGACACCCCCTAAGCTAGATTATATGGTACAAGCCGTATGTCAAGCATGGACCAGTCTCGTGAATGAACACGTAAAGTCGGTTGGGGGCCGCTTCATCAAGCGTTACTACAGTATACACAAGTACACGTGGGAGGGTAACAACTAAAAGTTCAACGCCCACATGCTACATATCGTGTGTTCTACCTGTACTAGCATTACTACGCATAGATCTAGCTCTGATACCACTATAGGGGTTCCGCGTATGAAAACAATAAATTTTACCCTATGCCCCTGAACCCCTGAAGCTGCCAGGACCTATCTATTAGTAATACAGTAACGGGAGGGGATTTTCGCGAACTTACCCTTGAATACCGAAAAGCATTGTCAACGCTCAGGAGAGCGTGGTTGATATAGACGAGCCGAAGCCGACCTCAAGGTCGTGATGAAGTCCTTGCGCTACTTGGCTCCAACGACTTGAGTGCCTCAAGTGCGACACCTCGCGGGAAGTTACACACGTCCGGTGCCTGGCGATGACTCTCGCTTCCCCAATCCAGTAGCAGTTGCAGAAGTAGAGCTCCCGGATCCGAATCCCGCAGCGCGACGGCGCTCCGCGGTGAAGATGTCTCTCGCTCACGCAGTCCAGACTTGGGACCATGGTCGAGAGAGAGAGAGAGAGAGAGAGAGAGGGGAAGAGAGAAAATATCAATTAGAGGTCCTCCCAAAAGTTGGGAGACCTTTAGTGATTATTGGTGTATTTTCTTAGGCCAAATACCCCACTATATATAAGGGGAGGGGAGGTACTACCTCCGTCAAAGTCCCGGGGTGGGACTAAAGGAGAGGAGGGGGGAGGGGGTGACCGCCGGCCACCTAGTGGGCCCTGCGTGGGGGGGTGCGCTAGGCCCGGCCGGCCAGCCCCCTTGGCCCCTCTCCCTCTCTCCTTTCCCTAATGGGCCCTCTCCCTCCGGAAATTGGCCCATTAAGCCTTTTTGACCTTTAATTGATTTTCTCTTTATTAAATAATTATGAATAAATGATTAAATCAACATTTAACATTCATTCACATATTATTCAATCTCCATGGTTGTGAAACACCTTCCACCTCCACTCCGGACATCCTCCGGACTTACCGAAACCCTTCCGGTTTTCTCCCTACTCTTCTTCGGTGATTCCACCAATCCTATAAACACTCTCGAAGCATCATAAAGCCCTGAAGCGTGATACCCCACGGTTCGGGAACACTCCAGACATGGTCGGGACACTCCTCACCAATGATCGACAGAGGGACCTAGATGGCCATGTGACCCCTGTGCGTTCCACGAAGATCTTTCGTCATTTGAACCGGGACAGTCGTGTCTTATTCCCTTTGTCACTTGATACTTGCATTGCCAGAGATCTGATCAATGATATCACCATGTCGTGTTCAATCTCGTTACTGAACAATGCTACTTGACTCGTTCCAACAAGTGATATCCCCGTGATCTAATCACACGCTACGCAGCTATTGGATATAACTTCTCTGAGTGGGCCCTTGAGTATCTTCCTGTCACATGGACGGACAAATCCTGCTCTTGACATATATTGCCTCTACGGTTTCCTCCGAGTACCTGAACACACATTTATAACCACCGTTTTACCAGATGGCGTTTGACGATATCAAAGCACTCTTGGGAGACAATGATTGATATAGACTCATGGTCTAAGGAATAGTCTACGGGGATCCATTTCTAATCATCGTAAGTTGAAATTCGTGACATGGTCGGGTCACGATGTTTAGGTTAGGTATTGGTTCATCATCTCATTCTCTGAATGAGATGACCTCATTTCCAACTGGCATGAATGCCACATGATCAGGAAACATGATCATCCGTTGACCAATGAACCAGTGACTAGAGTTTCACTTGGAACCCCTTGTTGTTTGTATATCACACATGTATTGATATTTCCACTCAATACAGTTATAGCATGATATAAAACTTAATAATAAACTATATGAAATATGATAATAGTCCTTACTACTATTTGTCTCTAGGGAATATTTCCAACAGTCTCCCACTTGTACTAGAGTACAAATACACTAGCTGCATTTTGTTCTCAATCATCGGCACCACATACCTGGTACCCTGAACATGCTTGCTCATGGAAGAGGTCGAGTCTTGGGTCTGTACTTTACAGTCCCAAATCCTTTGCAACTTACTAATGTCACTTGGATTAACAGTAATACTCCATCATCACATGATAGCATCTGTGTGTATGCATCATCGCTATGGCAGCAGAACGAGGCCTGATTCCAGGAGCCTACAGTGACGTTAGATCAAACTCGAGGGATTTCTCATGGGCAATGTGCCCTGGGACACATCATTCTACGTTCAAAGCGAACTAGCCCCACCATAACTTTATACAGCACTTTAGATGGTACCTCATTTCCAACTGGCATAAATGCCACATGATCAGGAAACATGATCATCCGTTGACCAATGAACCAGTGACTAGAGTTTCACTAGGAACCCCTAGTTGTTTGTATATCACACATGTATTGATGTTTCCACTCAATACAGTTATAGCATGATATAAAAAACTTAATCATAAACTATATGCAATATGATAATAGTCCTTACTACAATTTGTCTCTAGGGCATATTTCCAACACAGAGTCACTGCATGTCTGTTCTTTTCATAAACCACATGAGCATGTGTGTTCTTTTCACAAACCACATATGGATCCACTTGTGTCATTGAATGTGTGTTCTATTCACAAATCACATATGGATCCACCAGTGTCATTGCATGTGTGTTCTTTTTAGAGACCACATCTGGATCCACCAGTGTCATTACATGTGTATTCTTTTCACAAACCACATATGGATCCACCAGTTTCATTGCATGTGTGTTCTCTTCATTAACCACATATGGATCCCCTAGTATCTTTGCGTGTGTGTTCTTTTCATTAACCACAACTAGAGTCATTGCATGTGTGTTCTTTTCACAAACCACATATGGATTCACCAGAGTCATTACATGTCTATTCTTTTCAGAAACCACATATGGATCCACCAGAGTACTCGCATGTCTGTTCTTTTTGTAAACACATGGATCCACGAGTGTCATTGCATGTGTGTTGTTTTAATAAACCACAGCTATAGTCATTGGAGGTGTGTTATTTTCATAAACCACAACTAGAGTCACTACATGTGTTTTTTTTTCAAAAAAACACATATGGATCCACCAGTGTCGTTGAATGTGTGTTCTTTTCATAAACCACATATGGATCCACTAGTGTCATTGCATGTGTGTTCTTTTCACAAACCACATATGGATCCACCGGTGTCATTGCATGTGTGTTCTTTTCATTAACCACATATGGATCCCCTAGTGTCATTGCATGTGTGTTCTTTTCATGAACCACAACTAGAGTTAGTGAATGTGTATTATTTTCACAAACCACATATGGATCCATGAGTGTCATTGCATGGGTGTTCTTTTCATAGACCACATATGGATCCACTAGAGTCATTCCATGTGTGTTATTTTCATGCACCACAACTAGAGTCAGTGAATATGTGTTCTTTTCACAAACCACATATGGATCTACCAGAGTCATTGCAGGTCTGTTATTTTCATCAACCACATGAGCATGTGTGTTCTTTCACAAACCACATATGGATCCACCAGTGTCATTGAATGTGTGTTCTTTTCATTAACCACATATGGATTCCCTAATGTCATTGCATGTGTGTTCTTTTCACTAACCAGAACTAGAGTCATTGCATGTGTGTTGTTTTCAGAAACCACATATGGATCCACAAGAGTCATTGCATGTCTATTCTTTTCATAAACCACATATGGATCCACCAGAGTCATTACCTGTCTGTTCTTTTCATAAACCACATGAGCATGTGTGTTATTTTCACAAATCACATATGGATCCACTAGTGTCATTGGATGTGTGTTCTTTTCACAAACCACATATGGAACCACCAGTGTCATTGCATGTGTGTTCTTTTCACAAACCACATATGGATCCACTAGAGTTATTACATATCTATTCTTTTCATAAACCACATATGGATCCTCAAAAGTCATTGCATGTCTGTTCTTTTCATAAACCACATGGATCCACGGGTGTCATTGCATGTGTGTTATTTTAATAAACCACAGCTAGAGTCATTGGATGTGTGTTCATAAACCGCAACTACATTTACTACATGTGTGGTCTTTTCACAAACCACATATGGATCCACCAGTGTCATTGAATGTGTGTTCTTTTCACAAACCACATATGGATCCCCTAGTGTCATTGCATGTGTGTTCTTTTCATTAACCACATATGGATTCATTGCATGTCTATTGTTTTCACAAACCACATAAGGATCCACTAGAGTCATTGCATGTGTGTTCTTTTCACAAACCACATATGGATCCACTAGAGTCATTGCATGTCTGTTCTTTTCGTAATCTACATATGGATCCACAAGTCATTGCCTGTTTATTCTTTTCATAAACCACATGAGCATGTCTATTCTTTTCACAAACCACATATGGATCCACCAGTGTCATTGAATGTGTGTTCTTTTCAGAAACCACATATGGATCCACTAGTGTCATTGCCTGTGTGTTATTTTCAAAGACCACATATGGATCCACCAGTGTCATTGCATGTGTGTTCTTTTCACGAACCACATATGGATCTACCAGTGTCATTGCATCTGTGTTATTTTCATTAACCACAACTAGAGTCATTGCATGTGTGTTCTTTTCAAAAACCACATATGGATCCACCAAAGTCATTGCATGTTTGTTCTTTTCACAAACCACATATGGATCCACCAGAGTCATTGCATGTCTGTTCTTTTCATAAACCACATGGATCCACCAATCTCAATGCATGTGTGTTCTTTTCATGAACCACAACTAGAGTTAGTGAATGTGTGTTATTTTCACAAACCACATATGGATCCACTAGTGTCATTGCATGTGTGTTCTTTTCATAGACCACATATGGATCCACTAGAGTAATTCCTTATGTGTTCTTTTCATGCACCACAACTAAAGTCAGTGAATGTGTGTTCTTTCCACAAACCACATATGGATCCACCAGTGTCATTGCATGTGTGTACTTTTCATAGACCACATATGGATCCACCAGAATCATGGTATGTCTGTTCTTTTCACAAAGCACAGCTAGAGTCATTGCATGTGTGTTTTTTCACAAACCACATATGGATCTACTAGTGTCATTGCAAGTGTGTTCTTTTCATTAACCACATATGGATCCCCTAGTGTCATTGCATGTGTGTTATTTTCATTGCATGTGTGTTATTTTCACAAACCACATATGGATCCACTAGAGTCATTGCATGTGTATTCTTTTCACAAACCACGTATGGATCCACCAGAGTCATTGCATGTCTGTTCTTTTCATAAACCACATGGATCCACTAGTGTCATTGCATGTGTGTTCGTTTCATAAACCACAAGGATCCACCAATGTCATTGCATGTCTGTTCTTTAAAAAAACCACAGCTAGAGTAATTGGATGTGTGTTCTTTTCATAAACCACAACTAGAGTCATTGCATGTGTGTTCTCTTCACAAACCTCATCCACAAGTGACATTGAATGCGTGTTCATTTCCAAAACCACATATGGATCTCCTATTTTCATCGCATGTGTGTTCTTTC
>CAJUXJ010000282.1:0-57247 GCA_910589775.1 Avena eriantha
CTCGCTTGCACTACCTCCTTCCCTACGTGCGCCATGAAGCGTACGCGTGGAGACATGCCGTAGGTGAATCCAGTTGAAGGCGCAGTAGCAGATGGCTCCGTCGTCGCCAAGAAAGCGGAGGCGTCTTCTCCAGGCACGGACGCCTCTCGTCGCCGCTCCGTTGAGGGTGCGAGTTCATCCGTCCAGCCAGTAGCTATCACCGCCGAGCAACAGGTGGCCGACAACGTCGTGGTGCCAACAGCAGATCTGGATGGGGGTAGGCGGCAGGCGGAGGCAATCCGGTGCTCCACATCAACGACCCCATCGCCGTCCAAGAAATCTTCGACCCAATCGCGGAGAATGACGAGTTCGAGGAGGAGGTCCCTGATGAGGAGTCTGAGGTACTACATTGCTAGCTTCTCTAGTCACAGCCGCAGATTTCACTGTTCACACATAGGATTAGCTCAATCGTGTACATATTATTTTGCTCTTGAAGTAGTGTAGTATATATGGTTCGATCGGTCGATTGATGCATCTGCCATCTAGTCACAAAACCCCAATCTGCTCATCTGCCATCTAGTTGAGTTTGCTAGTTGAGTGTTGATTTCGATACACAACATGCCTATAGCATTATATTTCTATTCCTTACTGATCCCAATGATTAAATTTTTCCCCAAAATAGTGCAGGGCATCTGATGGTGTTGTTTTCTTAGGGATGGTTAGTGAACCAGAGGAAGCAATGCACATAAACAATATAGGTTGTACTGTTGGTATTTTGGTTCTCCACCTCCATCTCTGGAAAAAATGAGGCCCTAATTTTTTTCTCATATGGAACCTATATATATATAATCTTTGTATTGTTTATGATCTATGAATGCGTTGTATGATGCATATGTATATCCCTGAATATTGTTTTGTACGATTACATTTCAATTTCTTATTGTGGCCAATGATTCAAATTTGCCCCAAAGAGAGGTAGACACATTGGTGTCAGATTTTTTTAGGGATGAGTTAGCAAACCTGGGGCCATGTACAAGAGCAATATAAGCTGTGCAATTGTTACTTGGTTCGCTTACACCATCCCTGAAGAAACTTATGAGGCTACAATCTTTATTCTACATTCATAGAACTATGATATTTGAATTATCTATTCCATGCATTCATAGTGTATAAGAATTACATTTCAGTTTGTCACCGAGGTCGATGATTGAAATTTGCCCCAAAAGAGTTCAAGGGGAGACACATATGATGGTTTCGTGTTTTAGGGATGGGTTGGTGAACCTGAGGTAGCAATGCACACAAACAATATAGGTTGTGCTGTAGGTACTTTGGTTCTCCAACTCCATCTCTGAAACAAATTATGAGGCCCTAGATTTATTCTCATATGGAACTACATATATGATCCTTGAATTGTTTCTGATCTTTTAATGATTCGTATGATGCATATGTAGATGAATGGTTTTGATCATAAGTATTTTTAACATGTACCTGAATAATAATTGTTTGGTTTTTTAATTTATAATTACAATATTTATGCCTGTTTTTATACCTGACTATGTATATCCCTAAATATTGTTTTATACGATTACCTTTGTCCGAAAAGAGAGGAAGACACATTGGTGTAAGATTTTTTCAAGGATGAGTTAGTGAACCTGGAGTGATGTACAAGAACAATATAGGTTGTGCAATTGTTACTTGGTTCACTAACGCTATCCCTGAAGAAACTTATGAGGCCACAATCTTTATTCTACATACACTCTGGTGCAATTATTTGTCATTGTGTTGTGATGAAATGATATATGAACCGATCAAACTATTGCTGAGATGCTTTCTCTTTGATATCCACGTATATATTGTCACATGTAAATGTTGTTAATTCTTGAGTTGTAATACAATTCAATTATATGTATGAGTTCTAAGTTATGTTCTTAAAAATCAATAGGAGGATGATGATGAAGTGGATGATAGCAAGGAATCTAGGGACAACAAGAGCCGCTATGTGCTAAGGCGGTTATGGTGTGGACTAATCCATTTCTACCATAGGAGGAGACTGTTTTGCCCATTCTGTGGCAGAGCAATCAATGTGGACCTCGACAGCATGATCCAGCATGCGGTGGGCATTGCTAGAGGCGGAGGTAGAAGGCATATGACGATTACCTTAGCGCGGCACGCAGCCTTCAGCAAATTCCTCTGGGATTATGTCAGGACTGGCCTGTATCCCATTGACTAGGTTGTCCCTGCCTCATGCTAATGCCCCTTCCCTGCTAGGCGTCTCCGTGTCCCGGCATCTTCCTGTCGCCCCTGCTTTTATTTTGTTTTAGTTAATTATTACCTGTGTGTGGCATGTAAGACAATATATCCGTGGTGTCTCTGGTGAACCTTCTATATTAATCTACCCCTTTATATGGAGTGCCTTAAAATTTCTAGTGTTCAATTATATTACTGATCATGCTCATGCACACTACAAAATATTTCTAGTGCTTGATTATATTATAATTGTCAAGGAATACATCAACAAGTTGGTCGAAATTTTGTATTGAAGTAACTAAATGATCTCACAATGGCGGTGGACGTTGGCAGAAGCTAAAGGCATCAGCCGAAGATCTTGGAGCGGCACGCAGTCTTCAGCAAATTCCTTACAGGTTCAACAACGGGTTGTCGCCACCCAGCTCCGGATTCTCTTACAGGTCCAACATGGCAGAACTTGAGCTACTACAGAGACCTCGGCAGACGTGGCAGAATGGGTGTGGGTGCAACCACGGCGACGGCGAGCTCAGATTCTAGGGGAGGAAAACAGAACCGAGCATGGTCGACACGGTGACAGATCTCACCGGGAACCAATTCTCGTCCCCGCACCATTCCATGGGTGTGTCCATGGTGAGGGCGAGCTCTGACTTGGGATGGGGAGGAGACCGGGTCTGAGCAGGTTCGTTACGTCCCAGCTCTGTGCCATGGCCGTGACTACAGATTGCCGCTTCAGGGAAGAAGAAGATGCGTAATGGATGCAGACGCCAATGCCGCAAGCCTACAGGGAGGAGAGCGGGGCTGAGCAGGTTCGTCCACGTCCCAGCTCCGCACCATGGCTGCGACGCCCCACAGATTGCCGCTCCGGGGAAGAAGAAGACGCGTAATGGATGCAGGTGCCAACGCTGCAGGCCTAATTGACACCTAAGCGGCGAGAGCAACATAATGGCGAGAACTGACAGGGGGCCCAACTTGATGGCCATTAGCCTAATATTTTCTATTGAAACATAAAGTTGAATTCGCGCCAAAAAGACCCTCTAAGTATTTGGCACATCAACTTTAGTCATCGCAGCTGATTTCAGGGAACTTGGGTACCGCGTTGCCTGGGCGCCCCAACTTTCTGGCCGCAAAATGATATTCTCCACATGTTGTACATGCTCTGTTATGACCTTGGATCGATAAAGATCCTAAGTACCTATGATTAACATGCTAGTCCCTAGATCATTAGGTAGCACTCACAATCGATGAAATATCATGTAAAACACAAGTCTTTATTACATGAATCGAATAATCCAGAGTTTACATTATTACAACAGAAGCGAAATAAGTACAACTTGGAGTCCCATCAATGCCACAGGACGGTTGAGTGAAGACCCGCAATCCTAGCGTACCTTTCAACGATCTCCAATTTCTGCACATAAAATGTGCAGCCAACTGAGTTGGTCAATACTTTGAATGTATTGGAAAATTACACCAAGAAAAGAAAAAGACTAACTCTACATGCAAGGCTAGAGTAGGCTTTGGGGTTCATTTGCATAAAGCCAACTTTCTCTAAGTAAGAAGAAAAGAGGAAGAGTTTTATCCTACTTTGTAAACATTTGCTTAAGTAAAATAGGGTCGAATGGAACACGAGGATATTACTCACCAAGTGCCCAAACAACCTAACACTTGGATATTACACACCAGGTGGTACTTGGATATTACGCACCAACTTACTTGGATATGACACACCAAGTTCCCAAAATCCCACCTATTAGCGATATTACGTACGCCATAGGGTTTGAAAAACTTTTGTTTGAAAAGAGAGAGGAAATCCTTCAGGGGCTCCATCCTTCAGATGCTCAATGTTGTTTTGTTTCCGTGAACACGGCTGATCGATCAGATTGCAATACTCTCGAGAGGTTGTGCACTTTCCCCACAATCCACGATCAAGTCTTTTTACAGACAAGACCATGGCGAAGCCTTCCCTTAGTAGCCCCTCTACCAGCTGGATCCAACCGTGCCAAGAACCTCCAAATGTTGGTACCCCAGTGAGGTTTCCCACTAAGTACTAAGCCAAGACAGAGCCCATATGTATTGTGGTTGCACGGAAAGCTTCTGAATTCTGAAACATGGCAGACTTCTTTGATTCCTAGGCGGCCGTCCTCCACCAAAGTTCCACTCGTTGTCCCGACAACCATTCCGCCCAGAAGAAAACTTAGTTTTATTTTGAAGGAGGTTTTGAGAGGAAAAAGGCTCGCTCGAGAGAGCTTTTTACTTAGAAAATTTTCAGTCTTTCGAACCCTCCCAACGGTACTTGATATATATAAGTATATAGCATAGCAAGCATAACTTAGAAAAACAGGATAACCTATTAGGATGGAAAATCCTAAGCATAGAGCTACTCATGGCATACTACAAAACCACACTTGCAAAATAGTACTAAGAAAATCTACCAAAATCCTACACATGCATACTACAGAATTTGAAGAGTAAAACATGGATAGTCAAAACTGAGACATAAACATGATCAAGTGGTGTAACTTGCCTTTTTTGTAGGGGTAATTTAATACGTCGTTGAAGTAGTAGTACTCTCCGTAATTCACTCGCGTACGCATGCAAGTAATAGAAACGAGTGAATACAAAACTCCAAATAAAGAACCAAATTGAAGACATGACACGCACAAAAAATATTATAGTACAAAATTATATATTTATTTCATACAATAGTAACATGTATGTTCTTTTAAGTTAGAGGAATTTTCCAATGACGAAGGCACAACAATATTTACTCTAAACATACATTTAGATCTTCGTATATGGCCAAAACAAGGTTAGATTCATAGTGCAAATAAACAGATCTAAATATGTATATTTTTAAGTTTGGAGATTATTTCTGGATAAATATTTTAGTTACAAACCCAACGCAAAAAAATTCGACTAAAGCGGAGCTATAAATCTGAAGATATGGCTCAAGCACGATTAGAATTAAATTTTGAAAAGACAAATTCGAAAATTCTATAACTGGAAAACTAATACTACTAGATAGGAAATTTAATCACGGAGCCCATGCAAGAACTCTAAAACTCAAGATGTACAATTTCTAAGCTGTTGACAGGAACTAGTATAACCTCTACTACCGATCGATCGGGTGGTCACAAACTCACAGTACGCGCGTGGAATAAGAAATAGACAGTGGCCAGGTTAGGGTGTTAACGCTCTGTTGTTGAATCAAAGCGATCTGATACGATAGCTAGATAAATTATGAGCATACCAGTGGCCGGGAAGACCGCAGTTGTGGACTGGGACATGGAGGCATTTCGGCGGTCACCGGGGTTAGGCGAGGAGTGGATGATGTTCATGACGAGTCTGACACGCAAACATGGTCTCCGATTCTTCGGCCTTCTTCCCATGTACGCTGAAAACCGGCTGATTGTGTAGGTGATGGTCGCGATCTTTGGTGTGCTTAAGTGGCCGACGGTGTTCATCTCCTCCGCGTCGTCACGTTCATCTGGTTAGCGTCGTCTTCTCAATCCTTGTTTGGTCGTGGTCCTCGGTCGGTCCTCCTTGACTCCGGTGAGGCTCCGGCGGTGATTCTCGGGCGCTCCTATGCTCTTTGGCTGCAGCTGTCTCGAAGCTCCAACGGCGGTGGGCTTCGGCGAGATCAGGATCAATCTATTTGGTAGCTTTCGAGCTAGGGTTTCAAGAAAAACTGAAACAAGGAGAGGTGGAGATATATTTACAGAGGTAATACCGTGGAGGAGGGGAGAAGAAATCAACCAAATCGCGTAGATTTTTGCAGGATTAGCTGGGTTCAGGAACGAACTCGTCGTAGGATGGAACTCTTCCTGGAGATTGAAGATGACCTGTGGGTCCCACCAAGAAAAAGGAAAAAAAGGAAGGGGAGATTAATTGAGTGCTCGGGTGGACTTTGGCTGACGTGGTGCGTGTGATTGGTTCGGCTGGATGCATGTCATACGTGTAAAGGATTGGGCTGGCTTGTATGCCTCTTCACGTGAAGGTAAAGGCTCGCTCTTCTTTTTGCTATTTTTTCAGTCGGAAAACTTAGCTCTGTAGTATATGCTCACACGTTTTTTTTATTAGTTTAAGCCCCAAATGGCTCAAAAATGATTTAAACATATTTAGAAAATTTTGAACAAATTCAGATAGTTTTATTGGATATATAGAACATTGTTCCACACCGGAATTTAATATACACAAGTATTTTTTTAATGCATATTGGCCTCACATCGCTACTTATACATTTTCAAAAATAGTTCTAGGAATTTATATTATTGCTCAAAATATATTGTTTTGAACTCAAAATTCACAAGAATAAATAAAAAACATTTTAGACTCCAAATATAAATTAGAATATTATATAAAGAATTTCCCACCATTAATTTTGAAGAAGTCATATTATCTTCCCTCGATTGATTTTCACTGGACTGGAAATTATTACTAATATCCTTTAAAAATTCAAAAATGCAATTTAAGATTCAAATAACACCAGAAGAAATATCCTCCAACACTTATTTTGGAAATGTCATGTCATTTCCTCTTTTATGAAATTGGTGTTTGGAGAACATTTAAAGATCTCAAAATCCAAATTAGTCCAATTGAAATTGCACATAAGTATTTTAGATTTGAATAATAATTTCCCCACCAATTGGACAATCATGCTAATCCACTCTTTTTAATGTGGCTTAGGAAATTTTAAAACAATCCCCAAAATTTTCTTTTCATTAAAAAGTTTTAACACGGTCACACAATTCAATCAAGTAATTTTTTTAAATTAATTTTGATATACCAAAATTAGAAATAAAATTGGGATGTTACATGCTCACTACTTCGTCAAAAGAAAAAGGCTACAGAAAATTGACAGGTGGGTAAAGCAGGTGTCACGCTGTACTATACCAGACAAACAGATCCATGTGAGAGGCAAGAAGATCTACTCCAGGAGAGAGACAAAAAAGCTTGCAGCCTCGTGTAGGGTGTACAGTGCTACAGGGGAGAGACCGAGGGCTACATGCATGTCATCGACACCAATCTGTAATTAACTTTTTCGGTCTTATCAAATTTAAATGTCCTTAATAATCCCAGCCAGAGGGAGTACTAGTACTAGTACATCTTAGAAAAAATCAGACAAACTAGTACTGCATTTATTAGTGATACTTTTTTTGAGAAATTATTATTAGTAGTACTTAGATATGTGAACAACCAATCCAAGTTACTACTCCAATAGAGAGTACGATCACTCTGTTTTATGTGTTCTTGTTTACTACGTACTTGTAGTAAAAGCTAGAATGTAGAATATTTCAGAACAAATTTTGGCTCTACAATATCTAGAATACGCGTAAACCTTAGAAGACACTTCATTGCTTAGTTTCAGGGATCTTGTGCTAAATGCATAGAATTGGATGTAATTTTCATTTTTATAAGGTCATTGATGTAACTTGTACTTCCACCGACCATGTGTTAATTAAAGCACCTTGCTCCTATGGGACCTACCAAAATTGAAAGAAAATTGGACTGCCCCAATTATCAGACAAAGTGGACCATGGTTTCTTATAATTCCAAAGTTTTTAGAAATAAGATGTTTCAGGCTTCCCAGCTAACTTCGTATACTTTAGTGACTTTTTGCCAATTTAACGAAATTAGGTCAAACTTTTTCTACACAACTAAGGGCAATAGATTGCTCTTGAATTAAATGTATTTTCAGAGGTAGATGGGTGCATCTTCATGTAGTAAACAATATCGTCGATGTGAGTTTCCAACTATCATGAAAGAACATTAAATTCTGAATTTTTCAAGTGATGACGAGATTCTTTTTTATGTAAAGAAACTCAAAAAATATGGATCTTAATACCACAAGCCAAGTTCATATACATATATAGTGGATCAACATCATGTTGTGCTTGCGATTCCCATGTTTTATGAGTTTTCAAGCTTACTAGCTAACCCCACCCATTTGAACGATTCTATGTCGGTTTATCAAAATTAGGTCAAATTTGAAACTATAAGTAAATTGTAGGTTTTGCTTTGATAGTTTTACGAAAAAACTTTTGGAGGTACCGATCGAAGGGTCAAAATTAATATATTAGAAACCAGCGAGAGTTTTGACAATAGGTTCAACTTCTTGCTAAGATTTTGCATCTTGACAGTTTAACAAAATTAGGTTAAACTTGAGCTACGAGTAAGCACGATAGATCGCTCTTGAATTAAATGTCTATCGATATTTGAATGACTTCCTAGCTTATTCTGCCCATTTGAGTGAACTTATGTCGGTTTATGGAAATTAGGTCAAATTTGAAACGACAACTAAATTTTAGGTTTCTTTGAAAGTTCTACAAAAAAGCTTTTGGGGGTACCCATCAGGGGATCAGAAATAATATATCAGAAACCAATGAGAGTTTTGATGATAGTTTCAACTTCTTGTTAAGATTTTGTATCTTGACAATTTAACAAAATTAGGTCAAACTTGAGCTACAAGCAAATAAGCATGATACATTTCTCTTGAATTAAATGTCTTTTCGGAGGTAGATGGGTGCATCTTCTTATAGTAAACAATGCTATCAGTGTGAGTTTCCAACTCATCAGGAAAGAGCATTCTCAATTTTCCGAGTGATGGCAAGATTATTATATCTCGTAAAGGAAATCCAAAGAATATGGATCTGAATACCACAAGCCAAGTTTTCAAACATATATAGTGGACCAACATATTGTACTTACAATTTCCCGTGTTTTACGAGTTCTCAAACTTCCTAGCTAATAACTCCCCACACTTGAATGACTTTCTGTTGATTAATCGAAATTAGGTCAAATTTGAACTACTACAAGTAAATTGTAGGTTGCTCTGAAAGTTCTACAAAAAAGATTTTGGAGGTATCCATGGGGGGTCACAATCAAAATATGAGAAACAACCGAGATTTTTGATGATAGGTTCAATTTCTTGCTAAGATTTTGCATCTTGACAATTTAACGGAATTAGGTCAAACTTGAGATACAAGTAAGCGCGATAGATTGATCTCGAATTAAATGTCTTTTCAGAGGTAGATGGGTGCATCTTCTTGTAGCAAACAATGTCGTCAGTGTGAGTTTCCAACTATTAGAAAAGAAAATTCTTAGTTTTCCGAGTGATGATGAGATGGTTCTTTTCCATAAAGAAAGTCTGAAGAATATGGATCTCAATGCCATAAGCCAAGCTTCTAGACATATTAAGTGGACCAACGTGTTTTACTTACGATTCCCATATGTTTTATGAGTTTTCAATCTCCCTAGCTAATTAACTCTGCCCACTTGAATGACTACATGCCGATTTATTGAAATTAGGTTAAACTGGAACTGCAAGTAAATTGTGGTTGGTTTTAAAGATTTACAAAAAAACTTTTGTAGGTACCCATTGCATGGTCAATTAATATATTAGTAACCACCGAGAGTTTTGACAGCAGGTTTAACTTTTTGCTAATATTTTGCATCATGACAATTTAACAAAATTGGGTCAAACTTGAGCTACAAGTAAGCATGATAGATTGCTCTTGAAATGAATGACTTTTCATAGGTATATGAGTGCATTTTCGTGTAGTAAACAATGTCATCGGTGTGATTTTCCAACTATCGGGAAAGACCATTCAATTCTCAATTTTCTAGGTGGTGACAAGCGAGGTTGTTCTTTTCCATAAAGAAATATCCGAAGAATATTGGATTTGAATTCCAGATGCCAAGTTTACCCACATATATAGTGTACCAATATGTTGATCCAACGATTCACATGTTTTATGAGTTTTCAAACTTCCTAGCTAACTCTAGCCATTTGAATGACTTTATGTCGATTTATTTAAATTAGATCAAATTTGAAACTACAATTAAATTGTAGGCTGCGTTGAAAGTTTTATGAAAAAAGCTTTTGGAGGTACCCATCAAGGGGTCATTATTAATATATAATAAAACACTGAGAGTTTTGACTATAGGTTCAACTTCTTGCTAAGATTTTGCATCTTTACAATTTAACAAAATTAGGTCAAACTTGAGCTACAAGTAAGCGCAATAGATTACTCTTGAATTAAATGTCTTTTCATCTATAGATCAGAGCATCTTCTTGTAGTAAACAATGTCGCCAATGTAAGTTTCCAACTATTAGGAAAGAACTTTCAATTCTACATTTTCCGAGTAGAGACGAGAGAGGTTTTTCTTTTCTGTAAATAAAAGTCTGAAGAATATTGGATGTGAATACCACAAGCCAAGTTTATAGACATATATAGTGGACCAACATGTTGTACGAACGATTCCCATGTTTTATGAGCTTTCAAACTTTCTAGCTAACTCTGCCCATTTGAATGAATTTATGTCGATTTATGGAAATTTGGTCAAATTTGAAACTACAAGTAAATTGCAGGTTTTTCTTTGAAATTTTTATGAAAAAGTATTTTGGAGGTACCCATCGAGGGTCACAATTAATATATCAGAAACCAGTAAGAGTTTTGACGATAATTTCAACTTCTTTCTAAGACTTTGCATCTTGACAATTTAACAAAATTAGGTCAAACTTGAGATATAAGTAAGCGTGATAGATTGCTGTTGAATTAAATGTCTTTTCATAGGTAGATTGGTGCATCTTCTTGTAGTAAGCAATGTCGAAAGTGTTATTTTCCAACTATCAGGAAAAAACATTAAATTCTACATTTTCCGAGTGAAGACGAGCAAGGTTGTTCCTTTCCGTAAAGAGCAGTCCAAAGATTATTGGATGTGGATGCCATAAGCCAATTTTACAGACATATATAGTGGACCAACATGTTGTACCAACGATTCTCATGTTTTATGAGTTTTCAAACTTCCTAGCTAACTCTGCCCATTTGAATGACTTGATGTTGATATATCAAAATTAGGTCAAATTTGAAACTACAATTAAATTGTATGTTTTGCTTTGATAGTTTTACGAAAAAGATTTTGGAGGTACCCATCGAGGGGTCAAAATTAATATATTAGAAACCAGCGAGATTTTGAACGATAGGTTCATTTTCTTTCTATGACTTGGCATCTTGACAATTTAACGAAATTAGGTCAAACTTGAGCTACAAGTAAGCGCCATAGATTGCTCTTGAATTAAATGTCTTTTTAGGGGTAGATCAGTGCATCTTCTTGTAGTAAACAATGTCGTCAGTGTGAGTTTCCAACTATCAGGAATGAACATTCAATTATATATTTTCCGAGTGAAGACGAGTGAGGTTGTTCTTTTCCGTAAAGAAAAGTCCAAAGAATATTGGATCTGAATGCCACAAGCCAAGTTTACAGACATATATAGTGGACAAAAATGGTGTACCGACGATTCCCATGTTTTATGAGTTTTCAAACTTCCTAGCTAACTCTACTAGTTTGAATGACTTTATGTCGATTTATTGAAATTAGGTCAAATTTGAAACTACAAGTAAATTGTACGTTGCTTAGAAAGTTCTACGAAAAAGCTTTTGGGGGTACCCATCGGGGGGTCACAATTAATATATCGGAAACCACCGAGAGTTTTGACGATAGTTTCAACTTCTTGCTAAGATTTTGCATCTTGACCATTTAACAAAATTATGTCAAACATGAGCTACATCCAAGTAAGCGCGATAGATTTCTTTTGAATTAAATGTCTTTTTGTAGGTATATGGGTGCATCTCATTTGAGTAAACAATGTTCTCAGTGTGAGTATCCAACTATCAGGAAATAACATTCTCAATTTTTTGAGTGATGGCGAGATTATTCCCGTAAAAGAAGTCCTAAGAATATGCATCTAAATTCCACAATCAAAGTTTTCACACATATATAGTGGACCAACATATTTTACTTATGATTTCTCATGTTTTATGAGTTCTCGAACTTCCTAGCTAATAACTCCGCCCACTTGAATGAATTTCTATCGGTTAATCGAAATTAGGTCAAATTTGAACTACTACAAGTAAATTGCAGGTTGCTCTAATTTTTTTACGAAAGAGCTTTTGGAGGTGCCCATCGGGGGGTCATAATCAATATATGAGAAACAACCGAGAGTTTTGAAGACAAGTTCAACTTCTTGCTAAGTTTTTCCATCTTGGCAGTTTAACTAAATTAGGTCAAACTTGAGCTACAAGTAAGCGTGGTAGATTGCTCTTGAATTAAATGTCTTTTTTGAGGTAGATAGGTGCATCTTATTATAGTGAAAAATGTTGTCGGTATTAGTTTCCAACTATATCAGGAAAGAACATTCTCAATTTTCCTAGTGATGACAAGATTGTTCTTTCACGTAAAGAAAGTCCGAAGAATATGGATATGAATGCCACAAGCCAAGTTTTCAGACATATATAGTGGACCAACATACCATTTCCCATGTTTTATGAGTTCTCAAATTTCCTAGCTAACTTCAGCCACTTGAATGACTTTATGCAGATTTATCAAAATTAGGTATAATTTGATCTACTACAAGTAAACTATGTAGGTTGCTTTGAAAGTTTTACAAAAAATCTCTTGGAGGTACCCATCGGAGGGGGGGGGGGGGTCAAATAATATATCAGAAACCACCGAGAGTTTTGGTGACGGGTTCATCTTCTTGCTAAGATTTTGCATCTTGACAGTTTAATGAAATTAGGTCAAACTTGAGCTACAAGTAAGCACGATAGATTGCTCTTGAATTTAATGAAATTAGGTCAAACTTGAACGATAAGTAATAAAATGTAGGTTGCTTTGAAAGTTTTATGAAAAAAGCTTTTGGAGGTACCCATTGAGTGGTTAATTAATATATAAAAAACCATAGAGAGTTTTGACGAATGGTTCGACTTCTAGCTACGATTTTGCGTCATGAAAATTTTGAAACCCTTTTGAAAACGAACACGTGAAATAGGGAGAGAGGGGAAATGATTTTTCTATTCTATATGGTAACCCACTAGCTTGAGGTGCACCTTAGGCTTAAAGATAACTTTATTTTCTCCATAATGTATATGGTGAACCTTAGTGGATGCCACATACTAGACCTTAATGTGTGCTTTTGTACACATTGTTGATGCCCTTATTGGGGAAAAAGAAAATAATAGTACACAATAGTATATTTATTTGCTTACACATATGCACACCTCTGTCCATGCGCTGTATATGATGAGAGAATAAACCGTAGGCAGGGGAAGAGGGCAGCAGCAAAGAGGAGTTGAAGGCGGTTTAATATCAGAGAAAAGTTATTATGGGTTCGTAACACGAGGTACTCCTGCGACCTCTCTACTAGTAGTAAATTTTAGGACCTATGTACACAAAAACATTGTGTGTTTTCTATCTCATTTGCTGCCTCTCACCATCCCTCCTCCCCTTTCCCCTCGTGCACCATCCCGACTGATCTCTCCCTCATCCACAGCATGGTGTTGCGCACGTGTGCATACGGCGGCTCTGTGTCTCTAGTGTGTTCGGCAGCCGCGTTGCTGTGGAGTAGGGATGAGGAGTACATAGTAAGGAGACCACTTTGGTCCTTGGCGGCAAAAAAATTCAAACTTTGCCTGTTTTTGAAAATTTCACTTGCTTCCCAAACATCAGGAGGGAAGGTTACTCAAAAGATCGGTCATTCACAGTACTTCTTATCTTATCTTATCTGTATCTTTTCTTATCTCTTACAATAACATACCACTATATAGTGTACGGATAATTTCAAACATTGACCGTTGGATCAGGACTGGCAAATCAAAACATTTCTAACCGTTGGATCTTCTTTTCCATTCTTAGCATCTAGAAAGATTCTACTGATAGTCTTTAGCACGATGAACGCTAGTATGCGCAAACCTCAAAACACACACTTCATTTCTTAGTTTCACGGTCCTTGTGCTAAATGCATGGACTTGGATGCCATTTTCATTTTTATGAGGTCCTTGACGTATCTTGTACTTCCATCGACCGTGTTAACTCGCAGGCACCTCGCTCTTATGAGACATACAATAGTTAGAAGAAAATGTAATCGCCCCAATTATCACACAAACTAGACCACATTTTCTTATACATAATACCCAAGATTTTAGAACTAGGATTTTTCAAGATTCCTAGCTAACTTTGCACACTCCAGTGACTTCTTATTGATTTAACGAAATTAGGTAAAACTTGAGCTACAAGTAAGTGCGATAGATTTCTCTTGAATTAAATTTCTTTTCGGAGGTAGATGGGTACATCTTCTTGCAGTAAACAATGTAGTCGGTGCGAGTTTCCAACTATTAGGAAAGAAAATTCTCAGTTTTCTGAGTGATAACAAGATGGTTCTTTTCCATAAAGAAAGTCCGAAGAATATGGATCTCTATGCCATAAGCCAAGCTTCTAGACATATTAACTAGACCTACGTGTTTTACTTACGATTCCCATATGTTTTACGAGTTTTCAAACTCCCTAGCTAATTAACTCTGCCCACTTGAATGACTACATGCCGATTTATTGAAATTAGGTTAAATTTGAACTACAACTAAATTGTGGTTAGTTTTAAAGATTTACAAAAGAAACTTTTGGAGGTACCATCGCAGGGTCAATTAATATATCAGTAACCAACGAGAGTTTTGACAGCAGGTTTAACTTCCAGCTAATATTTTGCATCATGACAATTTAACGAAATTGGGTCAAACTTGAGCTACAAGTAAGCGCTATAGATTATTCTTGATATAAATGAAAAATCAGAAGTAGATGGGTGCATTTTTTTGTAGTAAACAATGTCGTCGGTGTGATTTTCCAACTATCAGGAAAGAACATTCAATTCTCAATTTTTCGGGTGATGACGAGCGAGGTTGTTCTTTTCCGTAAATAAATGTCCGAAGAAATATTAGATCTGGATGCCAGAATCCAAGTTTACCCACATATATAGTGGACCAACATGTTGTACCAACGATTCCATGTTTTATGAGTTTTCAAACTTCCTAGCTAACTCTAGCCATTTGAATGACTTTATGTCAATATATCTAAATTACGTCAAATTTGAAACTACAAGTAAATTGTAGGTTGCTTTGAAAGTTTTATGAAAAAGATTTTGGCGGTACCCATCGATGGGTCACAATTAATATATCATAAAACACTAAGAGTTTTGACGATAGGTTCAACTTCTTGCTAAGATTTTGCATCTTGACAATTTAACGAAATTAGGTCAAACTTGAGCTATAAGTAAGCGCGATAGATTACTCTTGAATTAAATGTCTTTTGAGAGGTAGATCAGTGCATCTTCTTGTAGTAAACAATATCGTTAGTGTGAGTTTCCAGCTATCAAGAAAGAACATTCAATTCTATATTTTCTGAGTGAAGACGAGCGAGGTTGTTCTTTTCCATAAATAAAAGTCCGAGGAATATTGGATGTGAATGCCACAAGCCAAGTTTACAGACATATATAGTGGACCAACTTGTTGTACCAACGATTCTCATGTTTTATGAGTTTTCAAACTTCCTAGCTAGCTTTAACCATTTGAATGACTTTCTGTCGATTTATCAAAATTAGGTCAAATTTGAAACTACATGTAAATTGTAGGTTTTTTTGAAAGTTCTGCGAAAAATAATTTTGGAGGCATCCATCTAGGGGTCAAAATTAATATATCAGAAACTAGCAAGAGTTTTGACGATAATTTCAACTTCTTGTGAAGACTTTGCATCTTGACAATTTAACAAAATTAGGTCAAACTTGAGATACAAGTAAGCGCGATAGATTGCTCTTGAATTAAATATCTTTTCAAAGGTAGATCGGTGCATCTTCTTATAGTAAACAACGCCGTTAATCTGATTTTGCAACTATCAGGAAAGAATATTTAATTCTACATTTTTTGAGTGAAGACGAGCGAGGTTGTTCTTTTCCATAAAGTGAAGTCCAAAGAATATTGGATGTGGATGCCACAAGCCAATTTTACAGACATATATAGTGGACCAACTTGTTGTACCAACGATTCTCATGTTTTATGAGTTTTCAAACTTCCTAGCTAATGTTTCCCATTTGAATGACTTGATGTTGATATATTGAAATTAGGTAAAATTTGAAACTACAAGTAAATTGTAGGTTTTGCTTTGATAGTTTTACAAAAAAGATTTTGGAGGTACCCATCGAGAGGTCAAAATTAATATATCAGAAAGCAACAAGAGTTTTAACGATAGGTTGAACTTCTGATACATTGCAAATGTATCTATAATTTTTGATGTTCCATGCTTGGTTTTATCCACTTTCTTGTGTTCTGTTCCAGCTTTGGAGTACTTTTCTTATGATTTCTTGAACTAACCTATTAACAAGAGCCATAGTGCCAGCTGCCTGTTTTCTGCTCTTTTTGGTTCCAGGAAAGTCAGAAAATGAATATTCTCGGAATTGGACGAGAAAAAAGCATAAGTGCCTATTTTTCCTGAAGGGATCAAGTGCCAGAATACGAGACAGAGAAGGGCCAGAGGGCGGCCACACCACCTGGCCACGCGGCCAGGCCTGGCCTGCGCCAAGGGGTGGTGTGGCCAGCCCAGGCACCCCCTCGGCCTCTCCTTCCGCCTATATATTACCCTCGGGACGAAAACCCTAAGTCCTCGATCAAAAATTCACGAAAGAGTCTGTAGCCGCCGTCATCTCCATCCCTAGATCGGGAGGGATCTGAAGCTCTTCCCGGCACCCTGCCGGAGAGGGGAATTCACCCTGGAGGCCTTCTTCATCACCATGCAAGCCTCCGGTGTGATGCGTGAGTAGTTCATCCTTGGACTACGGATCCATGTAGTAGCTAGATGGCTGGTTCTCCTCCTTTGTGCTTTCATGTTTAGATCTTGTGAGCTCCGTTCATGATCAAGATCATCTATTTGTAATTCTGCATGTTGTGTTTGCGAGGATCCGATGGATATTGAGATGCTATTTCAGATTGATTATTGATTCTATCATGTATTTGTTATTTGTGATCTTGCATGCTTTCCGTTGTTAGTAGCTATCTTCGCCAAGTAGATGCTAGCAACTCCCAAAGTTAGTACTTATGCTCGATAGTGGGTTCATGCCTCTGGTAATCTGGGGAAGTGATAGAAATCTCTAAGGTACTAGATGTGCTGTTGCTACTAGGGAGAAAACAACAATCCTTTGTTCATAGAACAATCGTATTGTTTACTCAGTTCGTAAAGCAATAATCTGTTGCTTGCAACTTAATACTGGAGGGGGTTCGGATTATAACCTGAAGGTGGATTATTAGTCATAGATGAAGTTGGATGGCGGTCTATGTATTATGTTGTAATGCCCAATCAAGTCTCAAAGGAGTCAAGATGATTAGTATATGCATGTATTGCTTTCTCGGTGTTTATCAATTGCCCCGCTGTAATTTGTTCACCCAACATGTTATCTATCTTAAGGAGAGCCACCTCTAGTGAACTATGGATCCCGGTCTTTGTCTTTTACAGACAATCTACAATCTTTTACTGCTTTGTGTTTACTTTCTGCAAACTTTTACTTCTTTCCATTCGATACGTTTAATCCTTTGTTTTCCATAAAACACGGTGAGATTGACAACCTCATCGCAAGTTGGGGACAAAGTTCTGTGGTTGTGTTGTGCAGGTCTCCACGTTGCTACTAGCACCGGTAGTGCGCCCTGCCAAAGCTCAGCTAGTAACACCTTTGGGGTGTTTCCTTGCTCCTGCTGGTTCGATTAAACCTTGGTTTCATAACTGAGCGAAAACTTGCTGTTGTGCTCATCGTACCTTCCTCTTGGGGTTCCCAACGAGCTCTACGTCGAACGACGAGCACACCAACTTCTTGCTAAGACTTTGCATCTTGACAATTCAATTCTACATTTTCTAAGTGAAGATAAGCAAGGTTGTTCTTTTCCGTAAAGAGAAGTCCAAAGAATATTGGATGTGGATGCCACAAGCCAATTTTACAGACATATATAGTTGATCAACATGTTGTAACAATGATTCTCATGTTTTATGAGTTGTCAAACTTCCTAGCTAACTGTGCCCATTTGAATGATTTATGTCGATATTTTGAAATTAGGTCAAATGTGAAACTACGAGTAAATTGTAGGTTTTGATCTAAAAGTTTTTCAAAAAGCTTTTGGAGGTACCCATCGATGGGTCAAAATTTATATATCAGAAACTAGCGAGAGTTTTGATGATAGGTTCAACTTCTTGCTAAGACTTTGCATCTTGACAATTTAATGAAATGAGGTCAAACTTTAGCTACAAGTAAGCGCCATAGATTGTTCTTGAATTAAATGTCTTTTCATAGGTAGATTGGTGCATATTCTTGTAGTAAACAATGTCTTCAGTGTGAGTTTCCAACTATCAGGAAAGCACATTCAATTCTACATTTTCCGAGTGAAGACGAGCAAGGTTGTTCTTTTCTGTAAAGAAAATTCCGAAGAACATTGGACCTGAATGCCACAAGCCAAGTTTACAGACATATATAGTGGACCAACAACATGTTGTACTTGCGATTCCCATGTTTTATGAGTTTTCAAGCTTCCTGGCTAACCCCGCCCATTTGAATGACTTTATGTCGATTTATCAAAATTAGGTCAAATTTGAAAATACAAGTATTTTGTAGGTTTTGCTTAGATAGTTTTATGAAAAAGCTTTTGGAGGTACCCATCGAGGGGTCAAAAGAAACAAGCGAGAGTTTTGACGATAGGTTCAACTTCTTGCTAAGATTTTGCATTTTAACAATTTAACGAAATTAGGTCAAACCTGAGCTACAAGTAAGCGTGATAGATTGCTCTTGAATTAAATGACTTTTCGGAGGTAGATGGGTGCATCTTCTTGTAGTAAACAATGTCGTCGATGTGAGTTTTCAGCTATCAGGAAATAAATTCTTAGTTTTCAGAGTGATGACGAGATGGTTCTTTTCCGTAAAGAAAGTCCGAAAAATATGGATCTCAATTCCATAAGCCAAGCTTGTAGACATATTACATGGACCAACGTGTTTTACTTACGATTCCCATATGTTTTATGAGTGTTCAAACTCCTTAGCTAATTAACTCTACCCACTTAAATGACTACATGCCGATTTATCGAAATTAGGAGAAACTTGAACTACAACTAAATTGTAGGTTGGTTTTAAAGAGTTATGAAAAAACTTTTGGAGGTAACCCACTAGCTTGAGGTGCACCTTAGGCTTAAAGATAACTTTATTTTCTCCATAATGTATATGGTGAACCTTAGTGGATGCCACATACTAGACCTTAATGTGTGCTTTTGTACACATTGTTGATGCCCTTATTGGGGAAAAAGAAAATAATAGTACACAATAGTATATTTATTTGCTTACACATATGCACACCTCTGTCCATGCGCTGTATATGATGAGAGAATAAACCGTAGGCAGGGGAAGAGGGCAGCAGCAAAGAGGAGTTGAAGGCGGTTTAATGTCAGAGAAAAGTTATTATGGGTTCGTAACACGAGGTACTCCTGCGACCTCTCTACTAGTAGTAAATTTTAGGACCTATGTACACAAAAACATTGTGTGTTTTCTATCTCATTTGCTGCCTCTCACCATCCCTCCTCCCCTTTCCCCTCGTGCACCATCCCGACTGATCTCTCCCTCATCCACAGCATGGTGTTGCGCACGTGTGCATACGGCGGCTCTGTGTCTCTAGTGTGTTCGGCAGCCGCGTTGCTGTGGAGTAGGGATGAGGAGTACATAGTAAGGAGACCACTTTGGTCCTTGGCGGCAAAAAAATTCAAACTTTGCCTGTTTTTGAAAATTTCACTTGCTTCCCAAACATCAGGAGGGAAGGTTACTCAAAAGATCGGTCATTCACAGTACTTCTTATCTTATCTTATCTGTATCTTTTCTTATCTCTTACAATAACATACCACTGTATAGTGTACGGATAATTTCAAACATTGACCGTTGGATCAGGACTGGCAAATCAAAACATTTCTAACCGTTGGATCTTCTTTTCCATTCTTAGCATCTAGAAAGATTCTACTGATAGTCTTTAGCACGATGAACGCTAGTATGCGCAAACCTCAAAACACACACTTCATTGCTTAGTTTCACGGTCCTTGTGCTAAATGCATGGACTTGGATGCCATTTTCATTTTTATGAGGTCCTTGACGTATCTTGTACTTCCATCGACCGTGTTAACTCGCAGGCACCTCGCTCTTATGAGACATACAATAGTTAGAAGAAAATGTAATCGCCCCAATTATCACACAAACTAGATCACATTTTCTTATACATAATACCCAAGATTTTAGAACTAGGATTTTTCAAGATTCCTAGCTAACTTTGCACACTCCAGTGACTTCTTATTGATTTAACGAAATTAGGTAAAACTTGAGCTACAAGTAAGTGCGATAGATTTCTCTTGAATTAAATTTCTTTTCGGAGGTAGATGGGTACATCTTCTTGCAGTAAACAATGTAGTCGGTGCGAGTTTCCAACTATTAGGAAAGAAAATTCTCAGTTTTCTGAGTGATAACAAGATGGTTCTTTTCCATAAAGAAAGTCCGAAGAATATGGATCTCTATGCCATAAGCCAAGCTTCTAGACATATTAACTAGACCTACGTGTTTTACTTACGATTCCCATATGTTTTACGAGTTTTCAAACTCCCTAGCTAATTAACTCTGCCCACTTGAATGACTACATGCCGATTTATTGAAATTAGGTTAAATTTGAACTACAACTAAATTTGGTTAGTTTTAAAGATTTACAAAAGAAACTTTTGGAGGTACCATCGTAGGGTCAATTAATATATCAGTAACCAACGAGAGTTTTGACAGCAGGTTTAACTTCCAGCTAATATTTTGCATCATGACAATTTAACGAAATTGGGTCAAACTTGAGCTACAAGTAAGCGCTATAGATTACTCTTGATATAAATGAAAAATCAGAAGTAGATGGGTGCATTTTTTTGTAGTAAACAATGTCGTCGGTGTGATTTTCCAACTATCAGGAAAGAACATTCAATTCTCAATTTTTCGGCTGATGACGAGCGAGGTTGTTCTTTTCCGTAAATAAATGTCCGAAGAAATATTAGATCTGGATGCCAGAATCCAAGTTTACCCACATATATAGTGGACCAACATGTTGTACCAACGATTCCATGTTTTATGAGTTTTCAAACTTCCTAGCTAACTCTAGCCATTTGAATGACTTTATGTCAATATATCTAAATTACGTCAAATTTGAAACTACAAGTAAATTGTAGGTTGCTTTGAAAGTTTTATGAAAAAGATTTTGGCGGTACCCATCGATGGGTCACAATTAATATATCATAAAACACTAAGAGTTTTGACGATAGGTTCAACTTCTTGCTAAGATTTTGCATCTTGACAATTTAACGAAATTAGGTCAAACTTGAGCTATAAGTAAGCGCGATAGATTACTCTTGAATTAAATGTCTTTTGAGAGGTAGATCAGTGCATCTTCTTGTAGTAAACAATATCGTTAGTGTGAGTTTCCAGCTATCAAGAAAGAACATTCAATTCTATATTTTCTGAGTGAAGACGAGCGAGGTTGTTCTTTTCCATAAATAAAAGTCCGAGGAATATTGGATGTGAATGCCACAAGCCAAGTTTACAGACATATATAGTGGACCAACTTGTTGTACCAACGATTCTCATGTTTTATGAGTTTTCAAACTTCCTAGCTAGCTTTAACCATTTGAATGACTTTCTGTCGATTTATCAAAATTAGGTCAAATTTGAAACTACATGTAAATTGTAGGTTTTTTTGAAAGTTCTGCGAAAAATAATTTTGGAGGCATCCATCTAGGGGTCAAAATTAATATATCAGAAACTAGCAAGAGTTTTGACGATAATTTCAACTTCTTGCGAAGACTTTGCATCTTGACAATTTAACAAAATTAGGTCAAACTTGAGATACAAGTAAGCGCGATAGATTGCTCTTGAATTAAATGTCTTTTCAAAGGTAGATCGGTGCATCTTCTTATAGTAAACAACGCCGTTAATCTGATTTTGCAACTATCAGGAAAGAATATTTAATTCTACATTTTTTGAGTGAAGACGAGCGAGGTTGTTCTTTTCCATAAAGTGAAGTCCAAAGAATATTGGATGTGGATGCCACAAGCCAATTTTACAGACATATATAGTGGACCAACTTGTTGTACCAACGATTCTCATGTTTTATGAGTTTTCAAACTTCCTAGCTAATGTTTCCCATTTGAATGACTTGATGTTGATATATTGAAATTAGGTAAAATTTGAAACTACAAGTAAATTGTAGGTTTTGCTTTGATAGTTTTACAAAAAAGATTTTGGAGGTACCCATCGAGAGGTCAAAATTAATATATCAGAAAGCAACAAGAGTTTTAACGATAGGTTGAACTTCTGATACATTGCAAATGTATCTATAATTTTTGATGTTCCATGCTTGGTTTTATCCACTTTCTTGTGTTCTGTTCCAGCTTTGGAGTACTTTTCTTATGATTTCTTGAACTAACCTATTAACAAGAGCCATAGTGCCAGCTGCCTGTTTTCTGCTCTTTTTGGTTCCAGGAAAGTCAGAAAATGAATATTCTCGGAATTGGACGAGAAAAAAGCATAAGTGCCTATTTTTCCTGAAGGGATCAAGTGCCAGAATACGAGACAGAGAAGGGCCAGAGGGCGGCCACACCACCTGGCCACGCGGCCAGGCCTGGCCTGCGCCAAGGGGTGGTGTGGCCAGCCCAGGCACCCCCTCGGCCTCTCCTTCCGCCTATATATTACCCTCGGGACGAAAACCCTAAGTCCTCGATCAAAAATTCACGAAAGAGTCTGTAGCCACCGTCATCTCCATCCCTAGATCGGGAGGGATCTGAAGCTCTTCCCGGCACCCTGCCGGAGAGGGGAATTCACCCTGGAGGCCTTCTTCATCACCATGCAAGCCTCCGGTGTGATGCGTGAGTAGTTCATCCTTGGACTACGGATCCATGTAGTAGCTAGATGGCTGGTTCTCCTCCTTTGTGCTTTCATGTTTAGATCTTGTGAGCTCCGTTCATGATCAAGATCATCTATTTGTAATTCTGCATGTTGTGTTTGCGAGGATCCGATGGATATTGAGATGCTATTTCAGATTGATTATTGATTCTATCATGTATTTGTTATTTGTGATCTTGCATGCTTTCCGTTGTTAGTAGCTATCTTCGCCAAGTAGATGCTAGCAACTCCCAAAGTTAGTACTTATGCTCGATAGTGGGTTCATGCCTCTGGTAATCTGGGGAAGTGATAGAAATCTCTAAGGTACTAGATGTGCTGTTGCTACTAGGGAGAAAACAACAATCCTTTGTTCATAGAACAATCGTATTGTTTACTCAGTTCGTAAAGCAATAATCTGTTGCTTGCAACTTAATACTGGAGGGGGTTCAGATTATAACCTGAAGGTGGATTATTAGTCATAGATGAAGTTGGATGGCGGTCTATGTATTATGTTGTAATGCCCAATCAAGTCTCAAAGGAGTCAAGATGATTAGTATATGCATGTATTGCTTTCTCGGTGTTTATCAATTGCCCCGCTGTAATTTGTTCACCCAACATGTTATCTATCTTAAGGAGAGCCACCTCTAGTGAACTATGGATCCCGGTCTTTGTCTTTTACAGACAATCTACAATCTTTTACTGCTTTGTGTTTACTTTCTGCAAACTTTTACTTCTTTCCATTCGATACGTTTAATCCTTTGTTTTCCATAAAACACGGTGAGATTGACAACCTCATCGCAAGTTGGGGACAAAGTTCTGTGGTTGTGTTGTGCAGGTCTCCACGTTGCTACTAGCACCGGTAGTGCGCCCTGCCAAAGCTCAGCTAGTAACACCTTTGGGGTGTTTCCTTGCTCCTGCTGGTTCGATTAAACCTTGGTTTCATAACTGAGCGAAAACTTGCTGTTGTGCTCATCGTACCTTCCTCTTGGGGTTCCCAACGAGCTCTACGTCGAACGACGAGCACACCAACTTCTTGCTAAGACTTTGCATCTTGACAATTCAATTCTACATTTTCTAAGTGAAGATAAGCAAGGTTGTTCTTTTCCGTAAAGAGAAGTCCAAAGAATATTGGATGTGGATGCCACAAGCCAATTTTACAGACATATATAGTTGATCAACATGTTGTAACAATGATTCTCATGTTTTATGAGTTGTCAAACTTCCTAGCTAACTGTGCCCATTTGAATGATTTATGTCGATATTTTGAAATTAGGTCAAATGTGAAACTACGAGTAAATTGTAGGTTTTGATCTAAAAGTTTTTCAAAAAGCTTTTGGAGGTACCCATCGATGGGTCAAAATTTATATATCAGAAACTAGCGAGAGTTTTTATGATAGGTTCAACTTCTTGCTAAGACTTTGCATCTTGACAATTTAATGAAATGAGGTCAAACTTTAGCTACAAGTAAGCGCCATAGATTGTTCTTGAATTAAATGTCTTTTCATAGGTAGATTGGTGCATATTCTTGTAGTAAACAATGTCTTCAGTGTGAGTTTCCAACTATCAGGAAAGCACATTCAATTCTACATTTTCCGAGTGAAGACGAGCAAGGTTGTTCTTTTCTGTAAAGAAAATTCCGAAGAACATTGGACCTGAATGCCACAAGCCAAGTTTACAGACATATATAGTGGACCAACAACATGTTGTACTTGCGATTCCCATGTTTTATGAGTTTTCAAGCTTCCTGGCTAACCCCGCCCATTTGAATGACTTTATGTCGATTTATCAAAATTAGGTCAAATTTGAAAATACAAGTATTTTGTAGGTTTTGCTTAGATAGTTTTATGAAAAAGCTTTTGGAGGTACCCATCGAGGGGTCAAAAGAAACAAGCGAGAGTTTTGACGATAGGTTCAACTTCTTGCTAAGATTTTGCATTTTAACAATTTAACGAAATTAGGTCAAACCTGAGCTACAAGTAAGCGTGATAGATTGCTCTTAAATTAAATGACTTTTCGGAGGTAGATGGGTGCATCTTCTTGTAGTAAACAATGTCGTCGATGTGAGTTTTCAGCTATCAGGAAATAAATTCTTAGTTTTCAGAGTGATGACGAGATGGTTCTTTTCCGTAAAGAAAGTCCGAAAAATATGGATCTCAATTCCATAAGCCAAGCTTGTAGACATATTACATGGACCAACGTGTTTTACTTACGATTCCCATATGTTTTATGAGTGTTCAAACTCCTTAGCTAATTAACTCTACCCACTTAAATGACTACATGCCGATTTATCGAAATTAGGAGAAACTTGAACTACAACTAAATTGTAGGTTGGTTTTAAAGAGTTATGAAAAAACTTTTGGAGGTACCCATCGCGGAGTCAATTAATATATTAGAAACCACCAAGAGTTTTGACAACAGGTTTAACTTCTTGCTAAGATTTTGCATCATGACCATTTAACGAAATTGGGTCAAACTTGAGCTACAAGTAAGCCCGATAGATTGTTCTTGAAATACATGACTTTTCATAGGTATATGGGTGGATTTTCTTGTAGTAAACAGTGTCATCGGTGTGATTTTCAAACTATCAGGAAAGAACATTCAATTCTCAATTTTCCAAGTGATGATGAGCGAGTTTGTTCATTTCTGTAAAGAAAGGTACAAAGAATACTGGATGTGAATGCTAGAAGCCCAATTTACCGACATATATAGTGGACCAACATGTTGTACCAACAATTCCCATGTTTATGAGTTTTAGCTAACTCTGCCCATTTGAATGACTTTATGTTGATTTATCGAAATTAGGTCAAATTTGAAACTACAAATAAAATTGTAGGTTTTGCTCTGAAAGTTTTACGAAAAGCTTTTGGAGGTATCCATAGGGGGTCACAATTAATATATGAGAAACCACTGAGAGTTTTGACGATAGGTTCAACTTGTTGCTAAACTTTTGCATCTTGATAGTTAACCAAATTAGGTCAAACTTGAGCTACAATGCAAGTAAGCGCGATTGATTGCTCTTGAATTAAATGTCTTTTCAGAGGTAGATAAGTGCATTTTCTTATAGTAGACAATGCCATCAGTGTGTGTTTCCATCTATCTCAGGAAAGAACATTCTCAATTTTCCAAGTGATGATGAGAGATTGTTCTTTCTTGTAAAGAAAATATGAAGAATATGGATCTGAATTTGACAAGCCTAGTTTTCAGAGATATATAGTGGACCAACATGTTGTACTTATGATTTATTATGTTTTATGAGTTCTAAAATTTCCTTGCTAACTTCACCCACTTGAATGACGTCATGCCAATTTATCGAAAGTAGGTAAAATTTGAACTACTATAGGTTGCTTTGAAAGTTTTATGAAAAATCTCTTCGAGGTACCCATCGGGGGTCAATTAATATATCAGAAACCACCAAAAGTTTGGACGAGAGGTTCAACTTCTTGCTAAGATTTTTCATCTTGACATTTAATGAAATTAGGTCAAACTACACGTAAAGAAGTTAAATAAGCTACAAGTAAGCGCGATAGATTTTTCTTGAATTAAATGTCATTTTAGAGGTAGATGGGTCCATCTCCTAGTAGTAAGTAGTGCCGTGAGTCTGAGTGTCCAACTACGCGGAAAGAACATTCTCAATTTGCCCAGTGATGATGAGATTGTTATTTTTCGTAACGCGAGTGCGAAGAATATTGGATTTGAATGCCACAAGCCAATTTTCGGACATATATAGTGGATCAACAACATGTTGTACTTGCAATTCCCATGTTTTAGGACTTTTCAAGCTTCCTAGCTATATAACTTCACACACTTGAATGACTTTATGTCGGTTTATCGAAATAAGGTTGAATTTTAACGACATGTAATAAATTGTAGGTTACTTTGAAAGTTTTATGAAAAATCTTTTGGAGGTACCCATCGAGCGGTTAGTTAATATATGAGAAACCACAAAGAGTTTTGATGACTGGTTTGACTTCTAGCTAAGATTTAGAATCTTGAAATTTTTGAACCCCTTTTGAAAATGATCACATGAGAAATAAGGAGAGAGGGGAAATGGTTTTTCTATTTTCTATTGGCAACCCACAAGCTACTGAGGTGCACGCCTTAAAGATAACTTTATTTTCTCCACACTGTATAATGTGAACCTTAATTAGCGGATGCCACATAGGCCTTAAGGTGTGCCTTTTTACACATTGCGGATGACCTTAGGGCATTACCTATGTTTGTGAAAAAACTTGTTGATAATATGGCTCCCTAATACTACACCACAATAAGCTAATTGATTGCACCACTACACAATGTAATTAGACAAACTTGTCCAAAATCTAGGACCCACATGTAAGAGCTAACAACATACATTCTTGTGAATGAAATTAGTTTAATATTGCTATGTATACTTGATATTATTATTTAGTGCTTGTGGACTACCCATAAGCATATGGGTCACCCTTAAGATTTGTGGCTTGTGTGGACAACCTCCACTGTGTATATGGATAGATGTTAAGGTGTGCTTTTTTTCTTATGGTGTGGGTTTTTGCACATAGTGCGAAAAAGGAAATAGTACAGTGTAGTATATTTCTTTTCTTAGACATATGCTCACCTCTGGCCACACGCTGTACATGCTGAGAGAATAAAATGTAGGTAGGAGAAGAGGGAAGCTGCGAATAGGAGTTGAAGGCTATTCAATGTTAGAGCAAAGTTATGGTAGGATCCTAACACGAGGTACTCCTGCAGCCTTATAGTGGAGTACACTCTAGTAGTAGTATAAATTTCAGGACCTATGCGCGCAAAACAAATTATGTGTTTTCTCTCTCCTTTGCTGCCTCTCACCATCCATCCTCCACCTCTCCCCCTCTTTCCCCTCACGCAGCGGCCCGACTGATCTCTCCCTCGTCCATAGCATGGTGTTGCGCACGTGTTCCTTGGTACGGGGATCTGTGTATCTAGCGTGTTCGGTAGCCGCGTTGGTGTGGAGTAGGAGTATTACATAGGAAGGAAACCACTTTGGTCCTACTTGGCGGCAAAAAATTCAAACTTTTCCTGTTTTCAAAATTTTTACTTGCTTCCCAAACATCAAGAGGGAATGTTATTTAAAAGATTGGCTATTCGCAGTACATCTTATGTTATACCATACCACTATATAGTGTACGGATAACTTTGAAAATTGACCGTTGGATCAAGACTAGTAAATCCAAAAATTGCTAACTGTTGGATCTTATTTTCCATTCTTAGCATCTAGAAAGATTCTATTGATATAATCTTTAGCACGATGAATGCTAGTATACGCGCAAACCTCAAAACACACTTCATTTCTTAGTTTCAAGGTCCTGCTTGTGCTAAATGCATGGATTTAATTTGATGCAATTTTCGTTTTTTATGAGGTCCTTGATGTAACTTGTACTTCCACCGACCGTGTTAACTCAAGCACTTCGCTCCTACAGGACCTACCACAGTTAAAAGAAAATCTAACCGCCCCAATTATCAGAAAAATTGGACCATCATTTCTTATACATAATATCTAAGTTTCTAGTACTAGGATTTTTCAAGCTTCCTAGTTAACTTCACACACTTTAGTGACTTCTTGTCGATTTAAAGAAATTAGGTCAAACTTGAGCTACAAGTAAGCGCTATAGATTGCCCTTGATGAATTAAATGTCTTTTCGGAGGTAGATGGGTGGTTCTTCTTGTAGTAAACAACGTCGTTAGTGTGCGTTCCCAACTATCACGAAAGAAAATTCTCAGTTTTCTAGGTGATGACGAGATTGTTCCTTTCTGTAAAGAAAGTATGAAGAATATGGATCTCAATGCCATAAGCCAAGCTTCTAGACATATTAAGTATTGACCATCGTGTTTTACTTACGATTCCCATGTTTTATGAGTTTTCAAACTCCCTAGCTAATTATCTGTGCCCACTTGGACTTTATGCGAATTTATCGAAATTAGGTCAAATTTGAACTACGACTAAATTATAGGTTTCTTCGAAAGTTTTACGAGAAAGCTTTCCGAGGTACCCATTGAGGGATTAACTAATATATTAGAAACCACCAAGAGTTTTGACAACAACTTTAACCTTTTTCTTAGAGTTTACATTTAACACAATGAAACCATGCATAGAGCTCAAAACAGACTTCTCTAACCATTATACAATATTTATGCTTGAAATATTCCAACTTACTTTTTGAATAGAACTGCCATTATACAAGATGATCTAACCAAGGGCAAGAGTGGGCCTTGGTAGTCCTTAGGATGGTTAACAAGATGGTTAAAATGCATTCCCAAAAATGCACATGGTTTGAGAAAAGGAGATATTCAAAAAGGTGATATTGTTGAAACAGATTCCGGACTTAGCCAAATTTGGCAGATTTAGGGTTTTTGACTAGATTATGAGAGGGGAGGTTTTTGATGGATAGCAAGATACCAAAGCATCATCAAGTGGATGAGGTTGAAGAGTAGATTGAGTAGAAGGGATCCATGCTTGATATTGGTCTTCATTGACTTGGAAGCTTCTAGAAGGGATATCTTCAGAATTAATCTGGTTAAGGGTTTTAGATGATCACCTAGTATCTAGAGATTATATCCTGCTTTGTATTCTTTCTTAGGGTATGGTGATTTGGAAACCTCTTGATCCTAGTGATGAGCTCCTAGAGTAGCTCATACTATCTCCTAAGCAGACAAATCAAGTAGCAGATCAAGGCAATTCATCAGACAGCAGATCAAGGCAACTCATCTTATAAACTAAGCAAACCTACTACTAGGGTTACCATCAATCCTAGCTCGAGGTAAGGATGGGTATTTTGAAAAGTTTGTGGTTTGGATAATATGAGAGTCCTTGGTATCTCTACCAAGAGTAGAATTCAAAAGCTTTAAAAGGAGGTTTTGGGAAACCTGGAGATAAGAATGGTTGAAGGTTCTGTCTATAAAACATAAGGATAGGTTGCTCTCCATAGTTTAGGGAAATAGAAGCTACTAAAATAGTTGGTTTGCAAAGGCTTCTTGGCTCAAGTTTTGAAATGCCAAAACATTTGAGAATATGGAAATTAAGCCAAGACAATTTTGGGAAGTAGCTTTTGTCAACTGGTGTTGAGGTAAGGAGTATAACTTCTAATACACAATCATAATCATAAACATAGTCAAACAACAGGTAAACACTTTATCACTAAACCAGAAAAAGTTTTTGTTCCCCCTGATTTTTGCATTCTGGACAACTAATCAGGGTTGCTGAAATTGGGATGTTAAAGAAACGATTCAAAGATGCCTACCAGGCACTTGCGTGCGGGTGGAAAACGAAGTAATAACATTACACAATAGTCCACGATGGAACCCACAGAAACATATATCTACAACAACGACTCCATGAGTCAAAATACAGATATACAATAAAAAGATCCAAATCACCTTCAAAATGATACATCATCAGAGTACAGATAAGATGCAAATGGGGCTAAGAGCCCTAAAGAATAACCAGTGGCGTCCATAATCCTGCCTAGGCCAAGCCGGAAGGGTAACCCTGCTAACAACGTCGAACTTATACCTGCTAAAACAAAAGGCGTGCCGACAAAGGGCAAAGGAAAAAGAGAGCGGTCAGTACTGAGGCCAGTACACGGCGAGTCTAGAATTTGGCGACTCTCGCCTACATAGGTATGGTGGGCTGAAGCGGCAGCGCAACATGCACTAAACAATCTATAGAGACTCGATACAACTGTCGGCTATTAGAGAGGGATAAGAAAGACTTATTTGGAACCACCTGATACTAACACCAATCATACCCATCCTGGCATTTCCCCCTCGAGACCAAATGAGGAAGTCAAACCGAGGAACTCACACAGTTGGTAGTTTTATTCATTCCATTATAGTTGCATCACTTACTCGTCAGATATAGATAGCATGAGTCATCCTGATATCATAAGAAGTGGGCAGTTTTAGTTAACCATTCCGTTATAGTTGTAATACTTACTAGTCAGATGCAATTAGCCAGAGATATCCTAAACTCAATAGTTGTTGGCACTTTTATTTACTCATTCCATTGTAGTGAATCTGATTACTAGACATGTCAAAGTCAAATTTATAGCACTACTTTAGTTATAGTTGTATATGATCAAGATACTGTGCTCCAAGTCATCCATAACCGCGGACATGGCTTTCAAAAAGATTTACCCTGCAGGGGTGCACAAATAGCAACACACACACGATCAACCTCCGGAAGAACCAAATAAAACGCAACGAGGCCTCACGACAATGCATTCACAGGATTCATAAATTATTTCAGGGGGGCACCCTACTAAGCTACCCGCAACAAAGTTGGCCGGCTCCGAGACGAACCTAGGGTTTGTGACAATGGTTGTAAACGACTGGAAACTCGAAAGTGTGACTGGGCTTGTCGATACCTTGAAAACAATCCACGTTCCAAAACAGTACAGGTGCTCCACGCACAATCATAAATAAAGCAGTAAAGCATGGCATAAGTACATAATAGTAATAAAGCCCCAAACTACTTTGTGGCCACAAGAAATAAAGTGCGAATCAAGCTCAGGCAAAGGGGGATTCATATAGTCTCTCGTATGTGGATAGTGCAAATAGACAAGGAACAAGTATCAAGTACTCGGGGCCTACGGGACACAAGTGAGCGGTTAAAAACCAAATATTAGCTATTGCCCAATGGTGCCTCTACATTAGTTATATCTATTCCCCGCATTTTAACAGTTGTATTTAAAGTCATGATTATCTCCACCATTAAGCATCTCCACCATTTATCATGTGCCAACTTGCCGTCAACTGTGGAACGGCAACGACGCGAAGCAGCACATGAGCAAGCAACTATGACTTGCAAGGCCGACTATCTATCAAACAACATGCAATAGGATGTGTCCATGGCAATATAGGCTGTAAGGGACATAAAGTGGTACGGAATCTAGAGCATCGCAACACAGATAGCAATAGATCAACAGGAGGAAGTAAAGACTATAAATGCAAAATAGGTAGAAAGGGGGAGAATTCTCTCCTAGAAACACTGTTGAAGATATCGGATGCACTATTTATCGATACTCGCATCCGAAGAACTTATCAATACTCGGATCCACCCAACGGCCTAATCCACAAAGAAGCAAATCACTAAAAGAAACATCGGATGCACTATTTAATACTATGGCAGAAGATCGGGCATGATGCATGTATGATGTATGACATGGCAAAGATGCGATGCAATTAGGCAATATTAAGCGGAACCGGGGTCCCGACAATTAATTAGAAGGTTCAAGTTGTTTTAGTGCCCCACAATTTAAATGTTGACTTAACAAGGCAAACCATGGCATCGGTTTGCTACACAAATTTAAATAGAGCCAATATAAGACTAGAATAGCCCGCATATGGTCTCCATATTTAATTATGAGGTGAATCGACAAAGTACCCCTAACCCACAAAAGATTTATGTAAGGATGTACAATTTATATGCAACAAGTTATACGGTATATTACAAAATAGGGATGGGTTAGGTGGGGGTCGCACTTCTCGGATCGAAGATCTTGGGGTTCTGGGCTTTGGTCTCCGGGATCAGGCTCTTATTTCTGTGAAGGAGATCTTGGGTGTCGACATCCTTGTCAGGGTAGAGCTTGTGATAGACCTCCGTCGGTTGTTCCGATTACACAGCAATCTTCACACTCTTGACACCGCAACTTCTACATAATGTTTTCACCAATGCTGAAGTGGTCATCATGGAGGCGCACCAATAGCAGCAACACTTGTCCAAGAATGGAGGGCGAGGCACACGCAGTGAAGCATCCAAACATCAACAGAACAAAAAGCGGGCCTATGGTTCAGATTATTTCCTGGGAGGTGTTTCCTTTCAAACAAAAACACAAACAGGTCTTGGACACGGCTGTGACAGGAAGATGCCTGGCACGAGGCTCATGTGGGGCAGACGGTATGTAGGGCTTGGAGAGCCGAAGAGCCAGAGGAACATGGCGACGATGCCGGTACAGGAGGTGCGGAGCCGTATCGCGCTTAAGCTAGAGAGAAGGGGAAGCAACGGCGCGAGGTGACGGGAGAAGCGGGACAGCGAGGGGGCCCGTGGTGGAGCGGCGCGGCTGATGAGGAGACAGAGCTCCTGACGGCAGCGACGGGGTGGCCAACGCGGGTCCTATGAGGCGAGCCGACGATGGACCGCTACAACGGTGCTCGGGTCACGGGAAGAGGGGAGCCCGAGGAAGCGGTCCCGCACAGCGGCGGCGCCGGGAGGAGCCCCGGATGGGGGTGACGGGGCGGGGGCTTCGTCTCTACATCAGGGCTCGGTTTTGTCGGGGAGGTGAGGTAGTTGGCGGGCACGTCGAGCTGGGCCATAAGGGAGGCGACACCTGGGGGAGCGGGCTTGATGCAGTAGGAGGCCAGGCGGAGGGGCGCCCGCGGCGGCGGAGATGGTTGGGGCGGTTCGTGCAACGGCGAGGTGTCTTCGGCCCTGGCGGCGGGCCGCAGGAGGGCTTGCAGGGTAGGAGATCGAGCCAGGGCGGCGGTTTCCGTGCTTGAGCAGGGAAGACAGGGTCGGGTGGGGATACGTGGATCACGGGGTGGGGCGCGGCGTCTGCGAGAGAGATAGGGACGGGGACGCGTTTTGGGTAGGGCCAGGCGCTAGGGATCCCGAGGCTGCAGTTGCAGCACGGGGTCGGGCTCGCGCGGGTGACCGAATTGGTCGGGGCGGGACGCGGCTGCGACACGGGTGGGCACGGCGCATCGCATTGTCGTGTACCGCATCGGCTGTGAGTGTGTGGCGTGTGGGCCTCGCGTGCGAGCAGAGCGGGACTGGGTGAGGTTGCTCGTTGCGCGCTACGTTGCATGTGTGTGTGCCTGGTTTTGGTTAGGGTTTGACTAGGTTAGGTTTAGGTCAGGTTAGGGTTTGTAGGCTGCTGCCAGCTGGGCCTTTGGGCCTGGCCGGTGGCGGCCACCCCCAGGGTTTTATAAAAATGTTTTATTTATTTGTTTTGTTTCAAAAGCCTTTTGTGAACTATTTTAGACAAAACAAAATATCCGGAAGAGGCCTGGGGTTTGTGATTTGAATAAAGGCGGGGAATTTAGAAAACAAAGATGGCGGCGGGCCGCAGGAGGGCTTGCGGGGTAGGAGATCGAGCCAGGGCGGCGGTTTCCGTGCTCGAGCAGGGAAGACAGGGTCGGGTGGGGATACGTGGATCACGGGGTGGGGCGCGGCGTCTGCGGGAGAGATAGGGACGGGGACGCGTTTTGGGAAGGGCCAGGGGCTAGGGATCCCGAGGCTGCAGTTGCAGCACGGGGTTGGGCTCGCGCGGGTGACCGAATCGGTCGGGGCAGGACGCGGCTGTGACACGGGTGGGCACGGCGCATCGCATTGTCGTGTACCGCATCGGCTGTGAGTGTGTGGCGTGTGGGCCTCGCGTGCAAGCAGAGCGGGACTGGGTGAGGTTGCTCGTTGCGCGCTACGTTGCATGTGTGTGTGCCTGGTTTTGGTTAGGGTTTGACTAGGTTAGGTTTAGGTCAGGTTAGGGTTTGTAGGCTGCTGCCAGCTGGGCCTTTGGGCCTGGCCGGTGGCGGCCACCCCCAGGGTTTTATAAAAATGTTTTATTTATTTGTTTTGTTTCAAAAGCCTTTTGTGAACTATTTTAGACAAAACAAAATATCCGGAAGAGGCCTGGGGTTTGTGATTTGAATAAAGGCGGGGTATTTAGAAAACAAAGATGGGCTTTTCGAAAATAGTTTTAGGCAAATCATGCATGATGACATGACGATGCTCAAATGCAATGTGGCATGATGACATGAGAATGCGGTCATGATGATGCGCAAAACAAAAACACATCGATTTTCTAGTAGTGGTTTTCCTGGGGTACTACAATTCGACACCACTAACAATGGATCTTGCCCTCGAGATCCGCATTTAGTTTCTCCTCTGATAACTCGCGGGTAGTTTTTTGGCGGAATGACGGTGTATCCGAAGATCTCTTCTGAAGTATCCTATGGTGGACAGTCTTCTGAGAATTGAGTGGAAAGACGCAGTCTTTCCACCTTAGAGCTTCACTAAGGTGCTTTAGGAGTAGTGAAGATCTTCTGTCTCGGCCTACGCCTTATCCACTTTCAAGAACATCAGGACAAGAACACAAATGAGCATGTATGTCTGCGACTTACAATAGACCTCAGAGTCACACCATCTAGAAACAATAGAAACAGAAATATTCAACGCCATACGGCAAGATCCAAATATCCTAGATAGATATAATAGTTTAGGATATCTCCTCACACATCACGCAACATAGTATCAAGCGGAAGCGGAATACAAGATCCGAGTACGGATAAGAAGCAAATTGGCATAAGATGCCACATAACGAAGCACATCCCGCCCACAGATCTCATGGATCTCCATCCCCGGAATCTCTACACCTAATGGTCATTGCCACCATCCTCGGTTTCCTCGACCCAGTAACCTTCCTTGGAGTATACCTGGCCATCTAAACCAAATATTTATCGTGTGAGACCCTAGGGGTACTCAGCAAGTCTTAATGCATCTAAAGGGAACAACCTGGGGTGACGCAATTGCAGCGAAAGATAATATCTACAAAGTGCTATAGAGACACGCTACGCATCTGCCCAACCAGAGATGGACGGACGCTCGTTAATTAATATCAAGAGTTATATAAGTAACATAATTTAACCTCGCTCGTCCTCCTCCTTACTTACTGACAAGAAGGCGGAAGAACAACCCATCCATTGGCAATTTTATTAACCATTCCATGAGTGTTGTACTAATAACTAGTCATGTCTTAGTCAAGTTAAATGTGGTACTTTAGTTATGCTTGTCTATGATCAAGAAACTGTGCTCCAACTTGTCCATAACCGTGGACACGACTTTCAGAACGATTTACCCTGCAGAGGTGCACAAATAGTAACACACACACACAATCAACCTCGGGAAGAACCTAATAAAATGCAACAAGGCCTCACGACAAAGCATTCACAGGATTCATAAATTATTTCAAGGGGCCACCCCAATAAGCTACCCGCTACGAAGTTGGCTGACTCTAAGACGGACCCAAGGTTTGTGTAGACGGCTGTAAATGACTGGGAACCCAAAAGTGTGACTAGGCTTGTCGATACCATGAAAGCGTGTCACGATTCCTAAATAGGACAGGTGCTCCACGCACAATCGTAAATAAAGCAGTAAAGCATGGCATAAGTACATGATAGTAATAAAGCACCAAACTAGTTTGTGGCCCCAAGAAATAAAGTGTGAATCAAGCTCAGGCAAAGGGGGATTCATAGGGTCTCCCGTATGTGGATAATGCGAATAGTCAAGGAACATGAATCAAGTACTCGGGGTCCTACGGGACACAAGTGAGCTTAAAGAACCAAATAGCAGATAATGCTCACCAATGCCTCTTTCATTAGTTCTCTACTCATATTAAGTTGTTTAGGTACCTCATTATCCAAGGACTCGCACAAACCCTACAAATGCAATTCTACGATCCGCATGGCTCAAACAACTCCTGCAGTAATGGCTCATAGGATTGAGATACAAGTTTCGGTAGGGTTTAAAAGTAAAGGTTATGCAATACTTGGGATTCAATTTAATGCAATCACAACTCAATGATGCAAGAGTAAGATATAAGCATAGGTACTATATGTATTCAAGCATGGGGAATTGCTTGCCTGGCAGTTCAGTTGCAGGATAGGAAGGATCCGGATGATACTCCTGAGGCTCCTGGTATTCTCCTTGCTTAGTATCTATCCGGATAAAAACCAAACACACAAGGGGCCAAAAAAATACATTGCACAATCATACAAAACATATGCAACAAGCAAAGAATGTATGCCATGATGGACTGATGCACCATTGCATGATATAACTTAGCATGGCATGGGTGAGGTGTGGGATACAAGAATAAAGCATTTTATTAGTTGTTTTGTCATATTTTTCTCCCATAACCCTTGCTGCCCCTTTAATATTTATATGATGAGTGCTTCAAATGATATCATGGAATGCATAGTTAGAACGTCCCCGTCGAGCTAATCGATTTAGACATATTATTTGTCGAATTCGGAGTTACGAAATTAAAGTTATGGATTTATTTAGAAAATGTATTTATTGCCATTTTAATAATTTCGAAATTTTAATTTTCTAAAAAATTATTTTGGATGGAATATTTGAATTCCTGGCATTTTCCTAATTACATTTGATAAATAAAATATTGCATTTGGGTTCACCAATAAAAAGTTATGCATTTCTTCATCTTAAACATTTTGTGATATTTCCAAAATGTTGATAGGGAAAAAAATACTCCCTCCGACCCATATTAGTTGACTCAAATTTGTCTAGATACGAATGTATCTAGACATGGTTTAGTAATAGATACATCCGAATCTATATAAATCCAAGTCAACTAATATGGGCCGGAGGGAGTAGCAATATATTTGCATATGATGGGATTCGATCTTGGGCCGGACATAAACAGGAGAAACGGCTTTGCCACTTGGGCTATTTCAGTATTGGAGAGAGGATATGGTACCGAAATATTTTAAGGAGTTCTTTTCTGGGTTGGGAGACTGAAGAACTGCAAGTGTTTCCTAAAGACGTTGTCCGGTTTTCTGTGAGATTGAGTAAACTTGCGAGGAAGATATAGGGAGATGTAGAACTCAGTTTAGAACAAGGTTTAGTGTGTTAGAAAGAGGGCATAACATAGTATGGAATCAAGCAAATATTGGCACCGGTGTTGAAGTGTGCTGGACAGAACCTTGCGGTGAACAGAGGCAAAAGAGAGTCAAAACTGAATTTTCTATCACGACTCTGAGATGAGCTCGTCTTTCGGAAACGAGAATGGAAGCTGTAGAGGTTGGAATCGATATCCGCGAGATGTTCTGGATAGCTGGAACAACCTAAAAGAGATTCATGTGAAGGATCTAGCCGGAAGTGTACGGGGTTTGCCGAAAACGAGGAGGAACATGAGTTTAAAACTAGCAAAAACCTGAATGTTTCTGACAGAAATCGATTGTGTAAAACGACAGACTTGCGAGGAAGATTGTGAGCTCATCGATGATCCAAATGAAGCGTCGTTTGCTTATATAAATAGAGGGTTCATAGGATGCACTGAGGTTGAAGAGATCCACCGGAATACATTCGTGCTAGTCAGAAACTTGCGATGAACAGAGGACGAAAAACATAGGCATTAGCTGACAAAACTGATAGAATATACTATGAGGTTAACTTGATTTTCGAGGATGATTTGTCGCTGTTGCTGATCAGATTTGAGAGACGTTTGTTGCATTAGAGAGAGGGGACAACCGAGATCAACAGGGCCTAAAGATTCTCACCGGAGGAGGACCGTGGAGGGGGAAAACAAGCGTCGATAGAGGGGCAACGCGACATTGCTGCAACTGTCGCGTCGAGCGGCAAGGCAACGACGGCGAGCAGCGAGATGAACTACAGGGGGGTGTACAGAGGAGGGAGTTGTGGTGCTCACCGGGGGGACGTAGACGTCGTAGGACGGTTTTGAAGACGGCCAACAGCGACGGATGGCGGGGTCGACGATGCGCTCCTTTGGGAAGTCGGGCTTATGTAGAAGACGTCACAAAGATCAACCTTGGGGTCGATTCCAAGCAGCTCTGGTGCTAGAGTTGGCGTGGATGATGTAGATGGCGATGGCGTGCAATTCTGACGCTCAGTTGAGGTCGACGTAGTCGCTAGCGACGGCTTGGATGACGGAGGTGGACGGCGATGGATCATGGCCTCCTCTCACTCGGTTGGGTGCAGAAACAAAGCCAGGTGGCAGCGCTAAAGAAGGAGAAGGGGAAGCTAGGGTTCATGATGCTCGGATGGGGAATATGTGGACAGGAGGCGCGTGGGGAGCTGGGGGAAGCTCGGTGTGGTCACGCACTCAGCGTATTCTCCCTAGGAGGAAGAATAATAGGGGCTCGTGTTGGGTTCAGACTCTGCTTCAGGAGTAGAGAGGGTTGGGTTGGACATGGGTTCATAGAGAGGGGTCTGGTGGCAGCAGAGTTTAGCTGGCTAGGTACATGTGTGTGATTCACTCGGTAGTGTTTAGGATTTTTGGCATAAGCTAGCTTGGTGTTTTGGTGCATGCACATGCACGTGCATGGTGGTGAAGCTTAGGATATACTAGATTGTTCGAGTATGTTTTTGATTAGCTAGGATTTGAAAAGAACCCGCTCCAATTGAATTGAAGTTCAAAGCAAATTTAAGCAAGAACACAAGAAAGGAGAAAAAAAAATAAGAGAAGGGAGAAGGGTCATTAATTTATGTGGCATGAAATATGAGCACATGCAATTGTACATGTACTTGGCAATTGGGTATGGTTTGGAACAAAACCATATAGCCATGTGTAGAAAAAAAGGAACCCATAAATATACATGTGGCAAGAATGAAAATATCATCAAAAAAATATGACCACATACATATCTATGGTTGGAAATTGAAGATGATATCAATAGGAGATGATATGGCAAGTTAGTAGATGGAAGGAAAAATAAAAGATATGCCCCCAACTCAACTTGGGAATCAAGCAATATATCAATAACTAACTACAAGTATCAAGAAGAAAATACATTTAATAAACAATGCATATGAAGAAAAACCAATAAAAGGGTTTTTTTAATATGATGCTCAAATGCAAGGTGGCATGGTGACATGAGCATGATATTATGCAATGCAAGTATGATATGTAGGAAGTAGCAATATATATACTAGGCAAGTAGCATTGCAATTGTTAGACAATTGGGATGCTACATACCTACTGGTTTAGTAAAAACTGGAGGGTATAGCTTTAATCCTGGATCCACTTCCATCCATTGGTCTTTTCCCAACAAGGATGGAACATTCTGAGCATATGCTGCCCTAAATTTGGCAATGGAAAAATACTCCGACACGTACTGATCAACTTCACCCTCTTCACCTCCTAGAACACCCATGAAAAATAATGCATGTATGCAGGATTTCCCATGGAGCTACCATTGCCTGCAATGGCATGTCCTATCAACCAAACTCACTAGATACCTCCATTGTCTATCTTTACTATCTGTGTACGTTACCTCAGCCCCCATTCCTCTTCTAATGCATTTCATCTTCAATTGTTTTGCCCTGGCATGCAAAGCCTTAATCAAAGATGGGAGGATGAGATGGCCAGCATATACTATTGATGCAATTCTTTGACGCAAATCAATCTTTATCATGATCATCTGCCTAATCTTATCTAATATTAGCCACAGCATAAGCCCTTTCAATGACTTGAGCTTTGCAATGAAACTCTCTAAGAGGTTACTTGTTATATAGTCTACCTTGCAAATTTCATTGAAATGGCTTCTTGACCACACCATTCCATGATGTGCATCCAAGTACACCTTCACCGCAGGTTTTTGTTTATACAACCCTTACAAATGATACATATGCTTCCTCAAACTACATGTGTATGAAGCTGGCCATATGTTATCAGTATAAACTTTACCCTTGAATTTCTTTGTGAAATTCTGTAGTAAGTGTCGCATACATTCCCTATGCTCCCCTCCGGGGAATACTGCTTGTACAACTTTTTCCAAACCTTTGAAAGCATCCATGTGGATAGTAAGTCCTCGTGGATGACTGATAAGGTTGCGCAAATTCTCCAGAAACCAAGTCCAACTTTCCTCTGGCTCAATTTCCAAAACTCCAAAAGGAACAGGGAACATCCAATTGTGGCCGTCAACTGTAGTAGAAGGTACTAGCTTGTCTTTAAATTTGCCATGAAGAGTTGTTGCATACACGACCAAATAAGGCCTATAACCATCCAGAAACCCTTGCCACCAAGCTTTGACACAAACAAAAGCCCTTATAAAGCACTCCATCTCAATTATCTTGCCTCTTATTTTGTACTGAACTTTATGCCTGCTATCTGTACAACACTACCTAGACTAGCCATATCTACTTCAGCTTTGAAGTTGTAAAGCAACTAAAAACTTTCATTCCATGGACCATTGATCCTATCAAGAGCCATTTCCCTTGCATAGAAAATCCTCATGTAAGGTACTGTAATATTAAACTGTTGAGAAACTTCTTTTATGAGCGATGTTGCACCAAGTGATGGGTTCGCTCTCATCCAATCCATGATTGCATCTTCCAACCACCTAGTCTTTGCTAGTTTTGTTTTGTCCTTTGGTTGTCCCCCTTGAGGTGGGCAAGAATGTTCGAATCTGTTACTTTTTATCTGAAACATAATTAAAATGTTAGGTATAGTTAACAAACTCTACACAATGATCTGAAATACACAATTGGTTGTAATACCTGAACCAAACAGCTCCTGAGCATAGTGGATGCATGCATCTAATCACTACAAGTGCACAAATCGTTTGTAGCTAGTTTCCAAATAAATATATCGATCCCACATGCAACAGTAGGCAAAAGACTAAAATGCTTTTAACTAAAACTAAATGAAGTACTTAAGGAATAACTTTGAGATGCAAGAAAAGTAGAATTATTTTTGGGTTTTTGTTTGAATGAAGCAATTAAAGTAAAGTAAAACTTAATGTAGAAAGTAAGAATGGCATGTGTAAAAGAGCTTGGAACCACAATAGGAAAAGAGGCGTTCTCAGGGAGTGGTGGATATACTGCTAGAAATTTAGACTAAGCAATCAAGATTATTATAACAAATATTCTCATGATATGTATGTATGTGGGAGGAGCTCCATATATGGACAAATAGGAAGCAACCACTGCTCACATCATCCTTCATAACCACAGCTAATAGATAAACAACATCAATCGTATTATCTAGCTATTAAGGGAATTCTCCCGTGGCATGGACATGGCTTTATGAGTTCTCCTTGTTTCCCCAAGTTAGTACGTAAAGAATGACAACAACTTTATAGTCACAGTAAGTGCTTCCCTCCGTCTACCAAGAAGTAATCCCCTTCATTGTGTCCCCATAAGAGGCAAATATTAAGGAGGTGCACAAATCCCAACATCAAGATGAAGACAATTAAAACATACACATAATGATGTATAACATAATAATCTCTATCGCATCTCAATCATATGCTAGGGTTTCTCCATCTCCCTAAGAACTAAAGATCTACTCAGACGTGGAGGCAATCAACATCATGGCAATGGTAATGGAAACAATTGTAAATGAATAGTTTTTGTATAAATCCACAACGAGTACGAAAATTACAACAAGATCTAGATGGGGTGAAGATGGGATGGATCGATATATTGGTGATGCAGCGGTTGATGAAGATGAAGATCGATGCCTTGGCCTCCCAGATTTGGGTGGGGCAAAGATGGATCCCTTGGGAAAGTTCCCCCTCCAGATGCCTTCCGGAGGTGAGGTTTTGGTGATTTCTAGGTGTTCTGTATGTCGTCTCTCCAAACCAGTTGCACGGGATGAAACTATTTGAGGAGGTGGTGGCGGTGCCAACTATACGACCGGAACTATATGGCCGGAAAAATAATTCCTGCCGTATAATTGGTCGTGAAACCGTCTGGATGCCTCGATTGCTTTGACTGTTCTTCTTGTGTTATTGATATTTCCCAAATACTCAATTTACGTTATTTTTGACTCCTTTTCTCCCCAATACAACTTCTCCAAGAATTGTGTCCATTGTATCCATCATCTGTCCTGATCCTGGTGAAAATAGACAAAAAACATGCACGCGAACACCGTAAATTACCAAGATCTTACCACTATAATGCAAAACAATAATGTAAAACATGATGCAAATATGCACTCATCAACTTCCCCAAGCTTAGACTCTTGCTCGTCCCGAGCAAGGCTGGCTTAGTAAATGTGATCCTCATATTCATGAAGTTGAGTCGATAAAATAAATGAGGCAATTGCATCATGTGTTTATCCTATAAGATACAGAGGAATGAGTTCATGAATAGTACCTTACTCAAACCATCTGAATAATATTAGCAGGCTTCCACACCTTAGTGATCAAAGTTCACAAAATATGAATCTCAACATGATGTAAAAGTATTTAGTTCGACCGAATGAGTTAGCAAGGTAGTGCCAAGTGGTTTAGGATTAACATATTCACTTGGGATTCAAAATCTCAAAACGTCTCTTTGTCTTACTACAATATAGTGGTATATCCCTATTTGCTCTTTGCACATTCGCTCTTTTTCTTCTTTTTTATATATATGCTCACACTTTTGTTTAAGTGCTATCAAAGCATCTAGCCATACATTCCACTTCATGTAGGAATTCAAAGTTTAACGATCTCAGTTACCAAATTCCAATTGTATATGATGCATCTTTATGACTTGAAGACTCTACCTCGACTTGTTCTCACTCTATTTTGAGGTTTCTTTCTCAACTTGACTAATCAGATTATTTTTACTTTTGTAAATCAAACCATGAACTTAGAACATACCGATTAAATTATCTTTATATGTTCCATTAATACCAATGGTGTGGAAGACTCCTATTGCTATCATCAAGTGCAAGTAAAAGTATACTCAAGCCATTCATATATCCAATAAGACAAGCACAAACTCAATAATGCTCCATATATGATAATAAACTTGGAATTTCACAAATGGGATCGACTATTCCTTAAGGGTATTCAAATGATGCAAAATTTATTGCTAAGCTCGAACAAATGCAAAACTAAAATAGTAATATAAAACTTATATGATAGATTACAAGGTCTTAAAGATCTCCCGAAGCTTGGAATCAAGCCAGGCGGGATCCAATAAGTCCTTCTTGGTACCTATTCCCCCTCCTGGGTAGGAAGAGTATTGCCTACTTCCCCTGTGTTGCAAATTTTATCTATGCTTGCGAGGCGGATGCTGAGCTCAGCCATGTCGTATTGAAGCTTCAAAATTTTCTTCTAGACGAATTTATTCTCATCTGTCAACTCAAAAACAATTTTAATCAAGAAACCAACTCTACCATCGGGCAACTATACGGGCGTGGCCCGCATAGGTCCACATAGGTCATGCCGTATAGTCATGAACCAACTATAGATTTCCTTCTACAGTGGAACAAACTATATGGTTGGAACTATACAAATGGGAATTTTTATTCCCGCCGTATAGTTGGTCGTTAAACCTTTAGTACTCCGAATAAATTTTTTGGAGACTGGTTGAAAACTATATGACGGAAACTCCATCCATCGGCTGCGTAGGGGCCTCCCTCTCCACCTCCACAGGCTCCTCCACCTGGTAGGCGGTAGAACTCGCCTGAACCCGGCCCAGAGGAAGGAGCAGATAGGTGGCGCGGGTGGCGGTAGAGGCCCGATGCAGGACCAAAGATCCAGCCAGCACCACCATCTCCGCCGCATCCACCGAGACCTCGGCCGTGTTGGCAACAGAAGTTGCAGCCTCAGCTGGCTTCGCAGTAGAGGATGCAGCCTCAGCCTCCTTGGCAGCAGAGGCATCAGCCTTGACCGCCTTGGTAGTAGAGGTAACAGCCTCGTCCTCCTTCACAGCAGAGGAAGCAGCTGACCCCTTAGCTCCCGCCAGAGCAGTATCGTACACGGTGGCGATGGTCGCGGAGCCAGTCAAGGACATGGCGTAGCTGAGAGAAGGGCAATCAGAGCACAATAAGTAAAGGCGAAGGTAAACAAGCACGCCGATCAAGGGCAACAAGGGCACTTACCCGACACAATGGCATTTTCCCTTGGGCGGAGGCTCGTCTTTGCCCCTTCCCTGGTCGGAGCAGCGCTGGTCGAGGCAGCCCACTTCCCGTGAGCCTTCGATGCGGCGGCCTCAGCCAGGTCTATGTCCTTGCTATGGGTGGCTATGCCAAGAAATGGAAACGACTTTAGGCGCATGAAAAAGAAGAGCAAGAAGAATCCAGGCACGAAAAACAGCTCACCGAATGGAAACTCGTAGCCCTCGTCGGCCCGGGTGGGGAACCTCTCCGGCCCCGTCGACTGGAACCTCGGTGGCTTGCGATCGACGATGAACTCAGGAAGATCACACTCCCCCATGAAGTCTGCAGCTAGCTGCACCGTAAAAAGCTACTCAACAAGGAACATAAGAATCAAGGAGAGAAATTCTTCGGGAAAGGTCTACCCGGAGAAAAGGAAGAGACCTTGACCTTTAGGGGCAGCCGACTGTGGTGATACGGTCGATAGGAGAAGACCCAGTCCTCCGTCAGCGTATCCTTTGAGATGGTGGCAAGCCATTCTCGAAGGGCCACGAATGGCACCTCCAGCTGGGACACCCGGGTGGGATCCAATGGCCCGGACAAGTGGCAGATCTTGTGTGACTGCTGGTGCAGCGGAAGCACAGGAATAGTCATCTAGGATAGTAGGATGTCCCGGGCGATGAGCCCCTCCTTTTCCAACAACACCATCACCCGGGAGACCATTCGCTCCATGTCTGCCTGGGCACCCAAGTTCTGGACAGTCCAAGCCTTCCACCTGGAGGGGACATTGGCGAACACCGACACCTTGATCTAGTCGATGTCGGTGTTGTTGAGCATGTAGAAGTACGAGCTTCCACAACTTGACGGTTTCGAGGATGTCTAGTCGTGGCATCGGCGATGTTACCCGGGGGTAGATGGCGCAGCAGCCGGTCTCCGTGAGGGTCCTCCCTTCCCCACCACCTGGACCTTGAAGTAGAAGAACTTCAAGAAGTTCGCCGCATTCGGGCGAACCCCCAGTTAGGCCTCGCAGCAGGCTGCATGATGCGGCAGCTACACGATGGTGTTGGCACCGTGGTGGTGGAGCTGGAGGTCAAAGGAGACCATCAACTCTAGGACGAACCTGCTCAAAGGCAGGCCGAGCCCACGGTCGAGGTGGGCGAGGAAGCCGACAACCTTCCCTAGCCGAGGGTTGGGGATCCGCTCCCCCTCCGGTGCCAGGCAATGCTTCACCGAGCACTCCGATAGGATGAGCTTCCCCCGCCGGTACTTCTACACCAGGTCGTCGGTGACATACGAGCCGCACCAGCCTCCCGCATGATCAAGAAGCATCTCAGCGGGCATGGTGGCCGTGCTGGAGAAGAGGGGTTCCGTCGTCGCGACAAAGGAACGGTGGCATCGGCGGTTAAGGAGAACGGTGGTGCAAGGTGGCGGCGAGAAGGCAGAAGCACAAAGGGCAAAGGCGCAGGAAGACAGTGAAGTAGGGGAAAATCCTTCCCCCGACGCCCTTATTTATCTAGGTAGGACAACCGTGCCTCCTGCACTCTGCAATGCTACGTGGCGCAAGAACTGCTCCACTACCCCCACGACGCTTTGGTGCTGGATCGATTGCGCCGAAGGAAATACCACAGAAGATCCCATGGGCGTTACCGCGAAGGCCAAGCACGCGCACGATCCCCGAGAAACCGCTATGATAAGGCATGTGTGTGGTTACCAAAATGTCGATGTTGATGAGAGCTGCTACCCTAGGCTTGTCATATGGACCATCGAGTTCCCCTGCCTGTATTTGTAATATTGACTGTTGTTGCATTTAGAGCGTGTTTCTATGATTATGTTTGTTGAGAGATTGTGATATAATGTTGTGCGAGCTGTTGATATTTTCGGACATGTCACTCACTGAAACCATCGTTGTTGTAATAAGACATAAGTACATTGTAGTTGACATGATTATGTTTCTTAAGATGATGTATCATACTTGTTTATGTTATTATGTTTGTTGGGACATTGTAATCTAATGTTTTGTGAAACCATGACTGGACAAGTGATGCATAAATACATTGTAGTTGACATGATTATGTTTCTTGAGATGATGTACTGTACTTGTTTCTGTTATTTTGTTTGTTGAGAGATTGTAATGTAATGTTTTGCGAAACCATGATAGGACAAGTGATGTGTAAGTACCTTATAGTCGACATGATTTTGTTTCTTGAGTTGACGTAATATATTTGTTTTTGTGATTACGTTTGTTGAGAGATTGTAATGTGATGTTTTGTGAAACCATGATGTGATTATGTTTGTGAGAGATTGTAATGTAATGTTTTGTGAAACCATGACTGAAGAAGTGATGCATAAGTACCTTGTAGTTGACATGCTTTTGTTTCTTTAGATGATATAATATACTGGTATGTTTTCGTTAGGCAATGAAATTGGGATGGAGGGAGTGCAGGTTTAATATTTGAAATGAGAATGTGTGAAGAGAATCCATATTAGGCAGGAGACAGTAATCTAGGGAAAGGGCATGGTATCCATTAAACTATTGTAACATGCCAATTTAGTCATTGTTGCAGCGGTAGAAGGGTTGCTCTCTCTCTCTCTCTCTCTCTCTCTCTCTCTCTCTCTCTCTCTCTCTCTCTCTCTCTCTCTCTCTCTCTCTCGCCGACGCCGATGCCATCGCCTACGATGACGCATTTGCCATGTTGTCCTTGAACGCCGAGGATGACCAGTCGAGCAGCGATAGCCTTCTCTCCGACATCGAGTATTCCTTCCACGATGTGAGTTCCTCTGGTTTCTCGGGCTAGGGTTAGGAAATGGTAAATCTCTTGATCTGAGCTCCATATGTGCATGCAATCATGTTCGATTTCAGCGTTGCGTTTACCTATAGGTACCACGGATGATCTACGACTCGGAATGGGAGGGCCTAGATCTCGATGGAGAAGTGCCATGTGACCATGGGCTAAAACTGAGGAGATATGTTGCATTCGAAGGCAGTAACACTGGGAGAAGGTTTTTGGGCTGTACAAATCAGGTTTGTTTACATTATGTGCAACTGTGACATGAAGTAAAATGTATTGTGCATGTTCATAACACTATAGTGTGTGTGTTTTTAGGTTGGCCCGGTGTGTAAAGTAGTAGAGTGGGTGGATCTTGAGTGGCCAGATGCACTTAAGAAATGTTTGGAAAAATTATGGGAGATGTATGAGTTGGAAAGGTCAGGGAGATTTACTGATGTAAGTGATGTAGCTGAAAAAAATTACAAGCTGTCAGTGCGAAATAAGGAGCTAGAACAAGAAATCGAGAATTTGCAGTCAGAGCTAACGGACGGAATCTATGGGAGCTTGGTTGTTGGAACTGCAAAGAAGCTTCAGGATAGTCACATGTTGCTGATTCATAATGCAGAAGAGGAGAGGGATCAGCTCAGGGAAGACAAGAAGAAGCTAGAGTACTACATTGCGGATCTGTTGAAGGAACTGAAGAAGGCGCGCGAGGGTGAACAAGGACAGACTACAGAGGATAAAGGAAATTCGAGATGAATACTTTACGGTGTGCCAATGCCTGAAACTAGTTAACTATAAGACTTGTAGTTGCACTTTCCTAACTAAGCCAAACTCAATACTCGAGCAAACTAATTTCAGACGAACACACATATCGTGTATAGAGTTAAGTTCACGCTTACAAAATCACCACTGCAGAGGATAAACCAGGCAGTTCAGTACTAAATAGACATATGTTGTGTTCAAGCGAGCCTAGCCCGGAGCTGCCTGTTTTCCTCGCTAAGATTGGCCAGCTCCTTCAGTACTATGTCGTGCTTTAGCTGTAGGTTCCAGCGCTCCGTCACGGATTGGAGAAGTTGGTCCGTAGCCATACGATTTTCCTTCAAGATCCCTTTCATGATCTCCGCCTGCTTCCTAGCCGAGGTGCGACCTTCACTGTGTACCTTCGCCCAGCTGGCGCTTAACTCCTTCAGTTTCTGGCACTTGTCAGAAAGGACCGTGAGTTCAGCGCGCAGTTGGTCAAAGGCCAGTTTCAGGGAATTCTGCTTCTCTCTTTGGATTGCTATCTTGTCATTTTGCTAGGTCGCCAGGTCCTGGTCGATCTTTCGCCTCCTTCCCTGCAACAAAAATACATAGTATGGTTTGTTCAGTTCACCAGGACAAGCTGGTTAGTTTCCATAATTAACTGAATCAACTAGTGGCACTATCATAATATCAAGGAAGAATAAATCTAGGACTAATCAACATTTTATGAATCGACTAGTGGCACTGTCATAATTTCAATTTCAAAGACAAATAAGATATATCTGCAGTTTAGTGTGTTGTGGGTTTTTCCCAATATCACCAAATAGTAGTGGGAGAGTGGTAAACTCATAATGCAAAAACCCATGTCCAGATACATAATGGAAAGAGGACATGGTGTCCATTCATGAATATGAACACCAACACATGTCCAGATAGATAAGGAGGTTCTCTAGGATTCTTATTACACCCTATAATGGGAAGCAGACTTCAGCATTGCTCCCTGAACACTAAACATTACAAAAGGAGTGGAGGACGAACTGATATTCGTGTCCCCGCTAACGGGAATCAGACTTGGGCATTGCTCCGATACACCTCCAAACATGCCCTTAGCTCCTCGTTCTCTTTCTGAACACCCTCGAGTACGGTGATCCCTCTGCTCATGTCCGCCTTCATGTCCTTGACTGCATCCAAGCAACGGTTTCTGTCATGGTAGGCTCAGATGGTAGCCTTGGTGTCCTCGACGCGTCCTTTGACTGCCTCGCTGACTTTGTCCTGCAGGAGAATGCACCTTTCCACGTCACGTGCACTTTCTGCAGCCTAACAACGTCACGTGCAAAATCTAGCAAGATCTCCTTCTGCATAGATAATTGCTTGCATAGGCTATCATTAGCTTGGGTGAGGGAGCGTGCAAGCTCATGTTGGTTGACAATCTTGGAATTGATCACGACCACCTTGTCACGGTACTCGGCCTTCGATCGCTGCATTGTTCATGTTAATTGAAATAGGAATTCTATAATTACACTCTAGGTCTCCAGGTGAATACTAATATAGATAAAAAAATCCCGTTGAATCTATTGACCGCAGTGTTAAAAAATGGACCTAGAGATCTATTCATGACCACGATAAACTAATCCTAATCACAAAAAACCATAGTGAATCTATGAACAACGGTATTAAGGAAACACCAAGAGATCCAGTCATATTCATGAAAACTAATATAACTCGCAAAAGAAGAAGAAAAACCAATGCGGGGCGGTCAGGATCTAAGAAATCCACATCACAACTTGGAGAAATAACAGTGTGGAGATTTTCTACCTCGCTGAGACATGGAACGGGGCTGAACGGGTCCTGCAACGCCTCTGTCGTGGTGGATTCGGGCTCCATGGTCGGCCTGTAATACGTACAAGAGGAAGAGCAAGAAGAAGAAGAAAAACAAGAAGAAGTTGAATAAGATCATGATGGAAAGGGAGATGGAGAAGAAGTAGAACAAGAAGACCGTACCGGGAGGAGCCCTCGCCTGCTAGAACATTCGACGCCATTGTCAGGGGAGATTGGGCCTCAATGAGAGGGTGGACTTGAGCGGCTGGTAGAGCAAGAAGTGCCTCGCGACGATTTATCTCCCTTTTCTCTGCGAGGATCGTCGACCGGCCTCTCCCCCTCCTTAGTGGAGCCATGGCTTAAAGGGTGAGGGTGGCGGAGGAAGGAGATAGTGATTAGTGTGGGGGAAGAGTGAAAGAGTACAGGCCGTGGTCTAGTAGTACTAGTACTATTATACAAGACCACCATGTACGGTCTATCTTCTCAAAGAAGCCAGGGAGGCAGGGGTAGGAATCGATGGGACTTGTCTTTATTGCGATGGACACTTCAATGGTCTTCGGCACCGCCCAAAATCCAGTATATAATAAGGGGAGTGTGAGCCGGGTGCTCATCACGGGAATTGGCGCGCACATCCCGCATGCGTGTGTCATGTGTTGACGGGGCAATGACCGCGCAACTGCTGCACGATCACGTCGGCACATCGAACTCCGTCGAACTCCACGTGACAGGCACGCACGGGATATTTACGAGTCTATAATACGCTGTGCCACTTTTGTTGTGCTCAAATTATGTTCAGTACGTGAGATATTACTTTTTTTTGATAATCGACAAATGCATGCGTGGACATGACGCACGAAACCACTGCTCATCCTTGATCAGATCGGCACCCCACTCTGTGTGCCCTCCATCGACCATTCGGAGCAACTACCTCGAGCATGATGCCACCTCGCCATGGCAATGGCAGGTCCAAGCCGTCCACTGACCGTCCTGTGTCCCCGGCTCTTTTCCGCATCGTTCGCGCTCGCGAGTCACCTGCTGAGGCAGCACGTCATGTCCGCCCGCGCCAGGATCCATCGATATCGGCACTCGAGGACACCGCAATGTCGAAGCTTGTACCGGCCGCGCAGGAGGAGTGTGGGGTACCTACAGCGTCAGACGAGCGCAAAGCAGCAGCCAGGACGGGGGCGCGTGTTGCACCGGCGAGTAAGGACAAGAAGAGGAACGAGAAGAAGACCAGGAAGAAGAGAGGAGATAGCTATTTGGACGAGTCCGACTCGGCCAACAAGGAGGCGTTGATCGATCAGTTGGAGGCAGAAGCGGAGGAGAGTGACGTGGACCCGTGGGACTATGAAGAGGAGGACGAGGAGGACTCCGATGAGGAGATAGCGCGCTTATTGGAGGAAGGGGGGTGGTGTCGAGTCGTTAGAGGAGGACACCGACGGCGGCGATGGCAAGGACCATGGCGTTGAGGAAGACAAGGACGAACCGAAAGACGAAGACAATGGCTTCTTTGAAATATGATCATTTATTTTAGTTAGATAGATGGATTTTCACTTGTTTATGGAGGTATGTGTCTCCACCCGCGAATGCACTTAGAGCGGCTTCAGGACCTGATTTACAAGTGACCAAATCAAACTAAGATCATGAGGATCAGTAAGCATGGTCCCTAAGAAGATAGAGGAGAGTAGGACCACTTCGAAGTCAATGTGTTAAACTTGACCATGCATAAAAAAGTGGAGAAGGGAGGGGTTATCCTGCCCATTGGATCACATAGGATCAACGGTTGGTGGAGACGATCCGCGTGACATCTATGTCAGCCAATCAGGGCATAGCACCCAAAGTGAGCACATGTTTGCGATCTCCCCACGTTTGGGCTTTTGTGAGATCTGTGACCGAGAGAGAGGACAAATCTCTTTTCACAATCCGCCTATGGATCCACCAGTGTCATTGAAATGTGTATTTTCTTCAGAGACAACACATGGATCCACCAGTGTCATTTCATGTGTGTTCTTTTCACAATCCACCTATGGATCCCCTAGTGTCATTGCATGTGTGCTCTTTTTACTAACAACAACCAGAGTCATTTCATGTGTGTTCTCTTCATAAACCACACATGGATCCACCAGTGTCATTGCATGTGTGTTCTTTTTACTAACAACAACTAGAGTCATTTCATGTCTATTCTTTTCACATACCACATATGGATCCAGCAGTGTCATTGCATGTGTGTTCTTTTCACAATCCACCTATGGATCCACCAGTGTCATTGCATGTGTGTTCTTTTTACTAACAATAACCAGAGCCATTGCATGTGTGTTCTTTTCACAATCCACCTATGGATCCACCAGTGTCATTGCATGTATGTTCTTTTTACTAACAACAACTTGAGTCATTTCATGTGTGTTCTTTTCACATACCACACATGGATCCACCAATGGCATTGAAATGTGTGTTCTCTTCAGAGACCACACATGGATCCACCAGTGTCATTGCATGTGTGTTCTTTTTACTAACTATAACTAGAGTCATTGCATGTGTGTTCTTTTCACATACCACATATGGATACACCAATGTCATTGAAATGTGTGTTCTCTTCAGAGACCACAGATGGATCTAGCAGTGTCATTGCATGTGTGTTCTTTTTACTAACAACAACTGGAATAATTGCATGTGTGTTCTTTTCACATACCACATATGGATCCATCAGTGTCATTGCATGTGTGTTCTCTTCACATACCACCTATGGATCCACCAGTGTCATTGCATCTGTGCTCTTTTTACTAACCATAGCTAGAGTCCCTAGATGTGTGTTCTCTTCACCACACATGGATCCACCAGCATCATTGCATGTGTGTTCTTTTTACTAACAACAACCAGAGTCATTTCATGTATGTTATTTTCACATACCACATATGGATCCACAAGTGCTATTGAAATGCATGTTCTCTTCAGAGACCACACATGGATCCACCAGTGTCATTGCATGTGTGTTCTTTTTACTAACAGCAACTGGAGTCATTGCATGTGTGTTCTTTTCACAATCCGCCTATGGATCCACAAGTGTCATTGCATGTGTGCTCTTCTTACTAACAACAGCTGGAGTCATTGCATGTGTGTTCTCTTCACATACCACCTATGGATCTACCAGTGTCATTGCATGTGTGCTATTTTTACTAACCACAGCTAGACTCATTGAATGTGTGTTCTCTTCAGAGACCACACATGGATCCACCAGTGTCATTGCATGTGTGCTATTTGTACTAACAACAACTGGAGTCATTGCATGTGTGTTCTTTTCACATATCACATATGGATCCACCAATGTCATTGAAATGTGTGTTCTCTTCAGAGACCACACATGAATCCACCAGTGTCATTGAATGTGTGAACTTTTTACTAACAACAACTGGAGTCATTGCATGTGTGTTATTTTCACATACCACATATGGATCAACCAGTGTCATTGCATGTGTGGTCTTTTCACAATCCACCTATGGATCCACTAGTGTCATTGCATGTGTGCTCTTTTTACTAACAACAACCAGAGTCATTGCATGTGTGTTCTCTTCAGATACCACACATGGATCCACCAGTGTCATTGCATGTGTGTTCTTTTTACTAAAGACAACAAGAGTCATTTGATGACTATTATTTTCACATACCACACATGGATCCACCAGTGTCATTGAAATGTGTGTTCTCTTCAAAGAGCACACATGCATCCACCAGTGTCATTGCATGTGTGTTCTTTTTACTAACAACAACTAGAGTCATTTCATGTGTGTTCTTTTCACATACCACATATGGATCCACCAGTGTCATTGAAATGTGTGTTCTCTTCAGAGACCACACATGGATCCACCAATGTCATTGCATGTGTGTTCTTTTTACTAACAACAAGTGGAGTCATTGCATGTGTGTTCTTTTCACATACCACATATGGATCCATCAGTGTCATTGCATGTGTGTTCTCTTCACATACCACCTATGGATCCACCAGTGTCATTGCATGTGTGCTCTTTTTACTAACCATAGCTAGAATCATTGGATGTGTGTTCTGTTCAGAGACCACACATGGATCCACCACCGTCATTGCATGTGTGTTATGTTTACTAACAACAACCAAAGTCATTTCATGTGTGTTATTTTCACATACCACACATGGATCCACCAGTGTTATTGAAATGCGTGTTCTCTTCAAAGACCACACATGGATCCACCAGTGTCATTGCATGTGTGTTCTTTTTACTAACAACAACTAGAGTCATTGCATGTTTGTTCTTTTCACAAAGCACCTATGGATCCACAAGTGTCATTGCTTGTGTCCTCTTTTACTAACAACAGCCAGAGTCATTGCATGTGTCTTCTCTTCACATACCACCTATGGCTCCACCAGTGTCATTGCTCGTGTGCTCTTTTTACTAACCACGGCTAGAGTCATTGGATGTGTGTTCTCTTTAGAGACCACAGATGGATCCACCAGTGTCATTGCATGTGTGTTCTTTTTACTAACAACAACTGGCGTCATTCCATGTGTTTTCTTTTTAGATACCAGATATGGATCCACCAGTATCATTCAAATGTGTGTTCTCTTTAGAGACCACACATGAATCCACTAGTGTCATTGCATGTGTGTTCTTTTTACTAACAAGAACTGGAGTCATTGCATGTGTGTTCTTTTCACATACCACATATGGATCCACTAGTGTCAATGCATGTGTGCTATTTTCACAATCCACCTATGGATCCACCAATGTCATTGCATATATGCTCTTTTTACTAACAACAACTTGAGTCATTTCATGTGTGTTCTTTTCACATACCACACATGGATCCACCATTGGCATTGAAATGTGTGTTCTCTTCAGATACCACACATGGATCCACCAGTGTCATTGCATGTGTGTTCTTTTTACTAACTATAACTAGAGTCATTGCATGTGTGTTCTTTTCACATACCACATATGGATCCACCAGTGTCATTGAAATGTGTGTTCTCTTCGGAGACCACACATGGATCCAGCCGTGTCATTGCATGTGTGTTCTTTTTACTAACAACAACTGGAATAATTGCATGTGTGTTCTTTTCACATACCACATATGGATCCATCAATGTCATTGCATGTGTGTTCTCTTCACATACCACCTATGGATCCACCAGTGTCATTGCATCTGTGCTCTTTTTACTAACCATAGCTAGAGTCCCTAGATGTGTGTTCTCTTCACCACACATGGATCCACCAGCGTCATTGCATGTGTGTTCTTTTTACTAACAACAACCAGAGTCATTTCATGTATGTTATTTTCACATACCACATATGGATCCACAAGTGTTATTGAAATGCATGTTCTCTTCAGAGACCACACATGGATCCACCAGTGTCATTGCATGTGTGTTCTTTTACTAACAGCAACTGTAGTCATTACATGTGTGTTCTTTTCACAATCCGCCTATGGATCCACAAGTGTCATTGCATGTGTGCTCTTCTTACTAACAACAGCTGGAGTCATTGCATGTGTGTTCTCTTCACATACCACCTATGGATCTACCAGTGTCCTTGCATGTGTGCTATTTTTACTAACCACAGCTAGACTCTTTGAATGTGTGTTCTCTTCAGAGACCACACATGGATCCACCAGTGTCATTGCATGTGTGCTATTTGTACTAACAACAACTGGAGTCATTGCATGTGTGTTCTTTTCACATATCACATATGGATCCACCAATGTCATTGAAATGTGTGTTCTCTTCAGAGACCACACATGAATCCACCAGTGTCATTGAATGTGTGATCTTTTTACTAACAACAACTGGAGTCATTGCATGTGTGTTCTTTTCACATACCACATATGGATCAACCAGTGTCATTGCATGTGTGGTCTTTTCACAATCCACCTATGGATCCACTAGTGTCATTGCATGTGTGCTCTTTTTACTAACAACAACCAGAGTCATTGCATGTGTGTTCTCTTCAGATACCACACATGGATCCACAAGTGTCATTGCATGTGTGTTCTTTTTACTAAAAACAACAAGAGTCATTTGATGACTATTATTTTCACATACCACACATGGATCCACCAGTGTCATTGAAATGTGTGTTCTCTTCAAAGAGCACACATGCATCCACCAGTGTCATTGCATGTGTGTTCTTTTTACTAACAACAACTAGAGTCATTTCATGTGTGTTCTTTTCACATACCACATATGGATCCACCAGTGTCATTGAAATGTGTGTTCTCTTCAGAGACCACACATGGATCCACCAATGTCATTGCAGGTGTGTTCTTTTACTAACAACAAGTGGAGTCATTGCATGTGTGTTCTTTTCACATACCACATATGGATCCATCAGTGTCATTGCATGTGTGTTCTCTTCACATACCACCTATGGATCCACCAGTGTCATTGCATGTGTGCTCTTTTTACTAACCATAGCTAGAATCATTGGATGTGTGTTCTGTTCAGAGACCACACATGGATCCACCACCTGTCATTGCATGTGTGTTATGTTTACTAACAACAACCAAAGTCATTTCATGTGTGTTATTTTCACATACCACACATGGATCCACCAGTGTTATTGAAATGCGTGTTCTCTTCAAAGACCACACATGGATCCACCAGTGTCATTGCATGTGTGGTTCTTTTTACTAACAACAACTAGAGTCATTGCATGTTTGTTCTTTTCACAAAGCACCTATGGATCCACAAGTGTCATTGCCTGTGTCCTCTTTTACTAACAACAGCCAGAGTCATTGCATGTGTCTTCTCTTCACATACCACCTATGGCTCCACCAGTGTCATTGCTCGTGTGCTCTTTTTACTAACCACGGCTAGAGTCATTGGATGTGGTGTTCTCTCTAGAGACCACAGATGGATCCACCAGTGTCATTGCATGTGTGTTCTTTTTACTAACAACAACTGGCGTCATTCCATGTGTTTTCTTTTTAGATACCACATATGGATCCACCAGTATCATTCAAATGTGTGTTCTCTTTAGAGACCACACATGAATCCACTAGTGTCATTGCAGTGTGTTCTTTTTACTACACAAGAACTGGAGTCATTGCATGTGTGTTTTTTCACATACCACATATGGATCCACTAGTGTCAATGCATGTGTGCTATTTTCCACAATCCACCTATGGATCCACCAATGTCATTGCATATATGCTCTTTTACTAACAACAACTTGAGTCATTTCATGTGTGTTCTTTTCACATACCACACATGGATCCCCATTGCATTGAAATGTGTTTTCTCTTCAGAGACCACACATGGATCCACCAGTGTCATTGCATGTGTGTTCTTT